>FQSS02000657.1:51709-64073 GCA_900128795.2 Malbranchea cinnamomea | reverse complement strand
AAAAAAAAAAAAAAAAAAAAAAAAAAAAAAAAAAAAAAAAAAAAAGGGAGAGAGAGAGAGAGAGAGAGAGAGAGCCGAGGTGCAATGCAACTGGCGCTTTCTTGCAGCGCTGGTCATACTGTAATACTGATTGTCCTGCCTTTGATGCCATCAACGGAGATCAGCTCAACAAGCACTCCCACTCTGTAGCAGTTCGTCAACGGATTCAACTTGTCCCCTACCGATCCCCTGTCAAACAGCTCAAGCCCTGGCGTGACGCTTGCTGGCATCAAGCTCTCGTCGCGAAACCGGCCGAGCTACTCTGGCGAGCCCATGAGGATCGATAGCAGTGAGGTTCGCCAATGTACGAGTCAGTTGCCCTTGGAACAGACTGCCATGACATGTGTGTAGCTAGGCTGAGCGTCAATTGTCCAGTCAAACTGGAGTGCTTTCGGTGTCTGGCGATTCTCAGGAAGCTCACTCAACGCTCCACGGACACGATGTTGTTGTCGTGGTTTGAAACCAACAGGCCCATCGTATCCCGCACGATATGATGTCGTGTGCACATACGTAAGCTATTCCATTGCGGATGACGACACTCTTGACGGCTGCTGCGGATTCCCTCGACGATGTGGAGAAGCGAGTCTTGCGAATTCGTATTGTTATGGAAAACAATTTGTGGATAATACATGCACTCTCGCTGGACGATTTGTCGTCGTCGCCCATCACAGCGAGTTGCCGAACGTAATCATTGATTGAGTAGTAGAATACCTACTCAACTTGAAGTCTGTTTTCGTAGACCACTCAAGCAGATCTTTTCCCGGTGCCGTTATTGTGCATTCATATTCAGAATAAGCACATGTCAAGACTTATCTGCGCCGTCGAGTTAGGGACTTGAAGATTACTACTACAATGTACTTTGAAACTTTTCCAGTATGTCAGTTCGGAGGGTCTCGATGCGGTAATTAATCTTGTATCATTGTTACCGTACCTGAAGCTTGTTCGCATCTTCACTGTGGAAACTCAAGGCACAACCAAACATACCAAAATCACACACCACGACATATACCAGAATTCGCATTCTTCACAAAAATGGCGGACGACACGGACGCTCTTTTCGCCGCCCTAGAACAAGAAGACGACTCAGCCTACCGCGCCCAGCGGATCCAGCAACTCCAATCCGAACTCTCCTCCAAACCCCACCACCAACAGAACAACGCGGACGACTTCCCAGTCCCCTCCTCCTCCGCCCAGCAAACAGTAACGACACTGCTCAACCATTCCTCCTCGGTCGTCACGCTCCCCAACGATCAATCCCTTCTCGACTTCACCACCCAGGTCCAGCGATGCGTCGTGCACTTCTTCCACCCGGATTTCGCCCGTTGCGCAACCATGGACAGGCACATTTCTGCCCTGGCAGACGCGCACGGGAGCAGTGGGCCGCGCTTCGCACGCGTAGACGTCCGGAATATACCCTTTGTAGTCGAGAAGCTCAAAATTCGCGTGCTCCCGTGCGTCCTAGCCTTCCGAGATGGCGTTGTGGTGGAGCGGGTCGTTGGGTTCGAGGGCTTGGGATTGGGAGGAAGCGATGCGGAGAAGGAGTTTGAGACAAAATTGCTGGAGGATAGGCTCGTGAGATGTGCGGTATTGCTGGAAAAGAAGATTAGGCGGGATAATGGGGATGGTACATCCGGCGATGAAGATGAGGAGGAGCAAGAAGATGATCGCGATAGAAGGAGGAGGGGAATACGGACTGGAAGGCATGCACGGTTGAAGATACCGGGCAAGAATGATGATGACGACGACGATTGGGATTGAACCCCCTCTCAGTTGCTAGGGCAGGGTCAGATTGCATTGCACCTGCACTAAGGAGCAAGTCTTGTCAGCATGGACTGAAATTATCTGGAGAAAGCGTTCCTTGCACAGTAAACTGACCCTGACGGCCATGGTTGCCACTATAAGGGGTCCAATTGTTCTGCAACATGAGCAGAAATCCCTGCTCTATGTTCTCCCAACCCTTATGATGGCACAGCGGCGTCGCTCAGCCTCTTTGAGCTCACATGAGGTTAAAGTCACACTTGATCCAACCCCGCTTCCCGGCCGGACTCGTCAGAAAGAACCAGTTATGCTGCCATTGAGATCAGTGAGAGCAAAAGTTGAAAACAACCTTATGGCACACCGCATCGGCATCCAGAAGCACCAACTTTTATTCGCAATGTTTGATATAAGTGTCTGTCTGATACCCAGTCCTGGAGGGATGATTATGCTTGTGAACCATTTCAAGGTGAAAATAGAACGAGAAATGATGATATGCTAAGAATGATTGATAGTTACTGGAAAAAAAAACCATTGGGCATTAATGTAATTATCCACTATCAGTGCACAAAACATGGAAAACGTGCTATCTGATAGTACACATACATGAGAAGAGAAGCGAAAAAAAAAAAAGTGGACAGGAAGTTAAAGAAGAAAAGAAAGAGCAAGCAAATTGAAGTTTCCAGGCCCATGCTCTCATGCAGAAAGTAGAAAAGAAAATCGAAAGAGCAGGCCTTAATATGTTAACACAGTTCACAATGGTTTTCTTGAAGTATTTATCATGACTTGCATATGGTGGTAGTGGAAGAGAACTTGCACACACCAATTAGAAAGACTCACGGCTGTATGATTCTGTAACAAAGCAAATGTAGAAAACACTTTAGGCAAGTGAGTATAGTCATCAGAGAATTCCACACAAACGTCACGAGTTTGCAGGCAGAGAGACGCTTATTAACCTCAATGTGATGCGATAAAGAGGTTGTTAAGTTACCGGTGCTGCTGAGAACATCCTGACTCAACCGCTCAAATCCTAATATTCTTCATTCCCTCAAGAGCCTCTGAATCTAATCCTGCTGATGCAAGAGATGTGGTTTTGGATGAATCACGCTTAGCCTTTTCTGACTTCTCTGGCGCATTAGCTTGATCAGCGGCGTCGTCAGACTCTTTCGACGTTGTTCCGTCGGCGGAAGCCTGCTCGGGATTCTTCGTAGTAGGGCCTGATGAAGCAACATCCACAAGATCAGCAGCTTTGGCGGGATCAGTTGGAAGCTGCTCGTTTTCTTTTGCCGGGTTTACTGGAGATGGGGCTTCTTCGGTCACCCGCGGAAGAGGGCTGGAAACGCCTACGGCAACTTTTGGGCTCGCATTGGGTCCACGAGTTGAAAAACGGTGCGGCGACCGCCCTCTCTCCTCAAGACTCGGAGTTGGACTACCATAAGGTGAATCACGGCCACTTCTCCCATTCACACTTCGGCCATTGGCAAGTCGTCTTGGAGGTCTCCTACCATATTTCTCGTCGACTCGCCAGCGTAGAATCTGTAAATAAGGCGGATTGACATTCGGGTCTTTGAATTGTTTCAACCGCATTTCTCCAGTTTCCTCGTCCACAACTACCTTGCCTGAGTTGATATCATCAGCGAGGATTGCAAGGAAAGCGGACCATGACCGAGCGATAACGTATTTGCAGTCGAAATCGCGGCCGAATATGATGACCTGACCCCATTTACCCTCAGGGCCAGGTGCGAGATCCACAGCAATGTTATTCCCACCCCAATCACGTGCCAGAGGAATCCAGCTTGGATGGGCATAAGCCTTTTGTATGGCGCGCGGGGGCTGGGAATCCTGTCTATCGAGCAATTCCTGGCGCCACAATGGGTTGGCAGACTGCGGAGGGGGAGAGGTGGTCGAAGACGAAGCTCCACCGTACGCTTGCAAGGGAGGCTGAGGATAATCGGCCACTGTTGAGGTGCTTAGGAACTCTTCGTTCACGATCCTCCAGTTTTTCCACTCTTGAACAATTTCTTCACAATCAAGAAGCATACAGCCAAATATGATACCTGTCGGCAGACCACCACGTTCCTGACCATCATGAATTTGTAGCGACTCCCGCACATCCAGGGGAAGGCTGCAATCCAGCTCATGTTCCAGTTCGTTGATATCGTTCAGAGTGCAACCTTCACACAGCTGATCGTACAGCTCCTCATAGTTCTTTTCCACCCAGCGGTCTATTTTCTTCCATGAGTGAGCGACAGGGGGTGGCGGAGGCGCACCGTCGTGGAAACTTTGCATCTGTATATCTGCTCCCTCACCGGACCGCCTCTGATTCGAGGGGAATGACCGCATCCCCGGAGAATAGGGTCTAGGTGGACCCGTCGGTTGTTTCGAGTGCTCTTCGTCAAACGAGGTACGGAGATCGGCCTGTGACTCCATTGCGCTCGTTGCAATTGGGCGGTTCTGGTTGAGGGGAACATGTCGACCGGTGCGATAGGGTGAGTCGTGGGATGCATGCCGGTCATTTGAGGTCATGGTATGCCAGAAGGAGCGCCATGCTGATGCAAATCTGTGATCGTAGGAAAGTGAGATAAGTCAACACTGCACACACATGGTAAGGCGGGCTTCTTAACACAAAGAGATACTTACGACGATGTCATCGCGCTTCAGGGAAGAGAAAAGGAGAGCAGTAAGGGAGAACACGGTCCTGCACAAATGTGCATGCAGGAAGATGTTACCACCCTATCTTGCAGCTTCTGTTCTGTGTTGCAGTTTAATCAAAGAGCAAAACAGGAGGGAGACCTGATTGACAAAAGCGTCGGTTCTCCTCAGGAGAGGCAGATGCCAGGGTTCAGGCGGGATTGCGGGAGATGAGGAGCCTCTGTCGCACGTAACAACAGTCTTGATGATTAAGCTGGGAGGATAACCAAAGAGTGAAATCGAGGTATCTCCGCACAGGAACAATTTTCGAGAGGCTATCGTTTAGGCGTTGAGAGGTGATTGTCTGTTGACCGTCAAAGAGTTTGGGAGATTTGGGGAAGGTTAGGGAAGTTTGACTTGACCTGGATGAAACGGAGGCAAGGCTGTGACAGGACCCGCGCATGTAAAATTACACCGCACCAAGGTATCAGTAACCTCAAGCTGACAAAGACACGGTCTAGAACGAGGTACCTGATACAGTGGTTTCGATACGAAGGATGCAAGATTCATTCTCGAATTTACTGCACTAATCATCCTACGTAGCTTAGGAGGTACAGGCATAGGTGGTTATCTGCGCGTCAGAGGCATTGAGGGCTATAGTAGTACTATTGTTATGTGACCTTTCCAGTTGTGTTCGCCACAGTGTGTCACGACGACGGGTTGGTTGGAACTAAGAGCAAGCAGCACCCACGATGCAAGCAGAATTCGTTTCGTACGACGTGGGACTTTGGAGAATTAACGGGGAGATGGAAAAGGGACTGGATGTACCAACGCCGCCTGAGAGAAACTAAGGCAGGGATTACTCCATCAAGTTGTACTCGTACTGTCCATGGGGTAGCAAACGGCCTGTTAGATATATTCCTTTCCCCTGAGAACGCGCTCACAAAACCTTGAAGCTTACAGTAGTGGTAATCTCCCTTCTTGGCCTTTGGAGTGACAGCGAATGGAAAACTTTCCATGAAATAAATCAAATCATCTCCGCGCACGGAAGCTACGACATCGGAATATTAATCAAAATTGGGCGATGCAATTTGGTGTTGCATTAAGTTTGAGCGTCACTCCGTCAACTACTGTGGTTGTTCAAGAGAGGTAACAGAGCAAGAGGCGAGTGTAAAGAGCGTAAGATTAGTTTAATGAAGTATTTAAGCGTAGCCAGGCAAGTAAGGCAATGCCTGAATCATGACAATTGCACTTACGAGCGAACCTGATGGGTGAAAAAAGAAATGAAAGATAGCGAAGGTGAGGCACAATAAAACAGAGCAAAGGCGCAGAGCGATAACGAAGGTTTGGAAAGAGCATCAAAACATAGGAGCAGAGCGAGTAAACCTGGAGGGAGCGGGCGGATCATAAAAAAGCCCAGCATATATATCACCAGCACTATAAAAAGCCCAAGCGCCCCTAGAGTACTCAGCAACAGAAATGTAAAAGGAGAATTTGGAGTAGACCACGAACCCAACCCTCAACCAACCCAAGCCGGATCTTTCCACCTGGCGCCATGCTTGAAAAGGGTAAAAAGAACAGGCCATAAAACAGAACGATTTAAAGCGCTGATATAGCCCATAGGCATCACCAACACATGCATTACTCCTGGAACATGCCTTAACAGCTGGTGACAAAATGCATGGCCAACATCAAAGCAATCCATATAAATAAATGCAACACAAAAGAATTAGCATGATATGGATGCATTATCATCACAGAGATGATGACTTGGAAAGAAAAAAGGGAGATGCGAAGAACGAGAGTCATGGAGAACAAAGATCCAGAGTTGGTGGCTGTTGCTGGTGAAAACATCGGCGGAGGATATGAAGCAAAATGCCAAAACTCAGTCAAGCCCAGAAAGTGGAATTTCTTCAAGCATGCCTCATGAGATGCGATGGCTAAGATCACGAGAGGCGGTGGCTGTTGTTTGCATCAATTTTCAAAATTCGACGAAGGTCTTCTTCCATTCGTCTCATGTCAGCGGAGTCAGTTTTTGCGGGAACTCCACGAGCAGGAGACGGTCCTGATGAGAGGGAGGAAATAGAGTGAATAGGTGCGGGAGAGATATGGCCTCCAGGATTTCTCGAAAAATTAGAATAGGGAATTGGGGACCCTAAAGGTTGGTCGCGCTCCAATTGAGGCCGGGTAGGGGAAACCGGGCTGGAAGGAGATAGTTCTTTGCAAAGACTCGAAGGAGTTCGTTGGGATTTTGCAGAATTGCAGAGAGCGGCCAGATACTGGTGGGGAACACTATCTTTGGCCGGAAGTCCATTGGGAGTCTTTGTAGGTGTTCGCTGGCCGTTGAGATAGACGGAAAATGGGGTGGGAGGGTCGGAAGAATGTCTGAGTGCGCTATACATCCCGCCCTGAGGAGTAGACGATGTGGATCTGAAGACGTGGGTATGTTGCGGGGATGCTAAGCTATGGCCCAGCGAACGTCCATTGATAAGAAGATCCTTCAACGCATCAGATTTGGCCTTTCTTTGTTCCTCCCCTAAGCATCTATCTCCTGGCAACGGGGACGGAGAGCTGGCCGATCGAAGCGCGTTCATTCGTTCTTTATATGGAGTTGCAAAGGACGGTCCTATGGCCATGGATTTAGACTCGAAATTTTCAAATTCAAATGGAAACAGAGCGCCACCGGCTCCATCCGCATGTTGCGGGACCTGGCATGATTGAGAGCGGGAGGGAATCGGCGAGCCCTGTCTGGACTCCCCATCGCTAGCTCGAGATATGCTTCTCGCATCTCTCGCCGCCTTGAAGAGAAAGTCCAAAGGAGACGGTTGCCCAATTTCTCCTGGGTCAACTGGGGCAGATCTTAATTTTGATGGTGTGTATTCTCCAGGCTCTGTATCTTGTGACTCATCCTCTGTCTCCGCGGATTGGGAAATATCAGCTTCGGGAACAGACTTAGAAAAGAAGGTAGGTATGGGCAGCGCGGATGGGGCGGGCGAGGCATGAAAAGTCGGTCCGGCGTAACGTGGGCTTTCCTGAGCTGCAGGAGGGGTGTTTATCATCGGCTGAGACGCAGAATAGCGGTGGTTGATAGAGCCATTTGGACCAGGCGACACAGGCGCATAGTTATTCTTGTTCTTCTTGCCTCTTTTCTTCTTCGAGGCACCTTCTGATAGATTTGCTGACGGTTCGTAGGTGAGACTCCCTTCGCGCGAAGGGCTAGGTGGGGTACCACGAGGTGGGCTAGAGCGAGAGTTCTCAAATGGAGATCGTTGACGTTGAGTATTGGGGTATGAGATCGGAGTAGTTGTAACGCGTTTAGGATTTCGTCGAGGGCCCCGTGGGGGCTTCGGGGTGGTAGGGTGTGCCGACATCAACGTCGAGTTGGCTTGATAAATAGGCAGCCTTGACCGTAGAAGTACAAAAAAAAATCAAAATAAGCAGCAAAGTAACGAGGAGGATCTTGCAGAAGATAGGCTTAATCAAAAAGAAAAAGTCTTGTCTATCGTAAAAGGCAAGCAAATTCGCACCAAGAGCAGCAGTCACGTAGTTAAGAACGAAATCACTACTCTCGGTCGTTTCTTGGGTGAAGGCACAACACACTGCTGATGGGTCTCAGAGGCAATAGTATGACGTGGAACAGATGCAAAAGGAAAGGGAGGATCCCCCTTCATATTCATAATTTGAAGCCAGCTTCGACGAGTAAACAGATGGGGAAAACAGCGGGGTTAAGCGCGTGGACGTGCAGGAGAGAGGAATGGAGAATAGCGATGCGGCGCAACGATGGCAACAAAGTCGTCACTGGGTTGGGTGACGGGGGCAACTGTGTGGATGGGCGGTGTTGATTGACCGCCAATCATGACGTGGGAAGCTGAGTCACCACCCGATCGCGCACAAGCCACAGGAACAAGCCACAAATTAACAAACAACATGCCGCGCTTTTGTTTCTCCGCTCCGGCGACCAACAGCTGCGTGAAGTGACTCTTGAGGTATGATTTCGGTACGTAATAGGCGCATCTCTCCACGTCCCTGATGCAGTGAGACTTCCTCGATTTTAGAGGGTGAGAAGACTAGACAGCCACATCCCGCGTCTAAGGAAACTTCCCTTTTAAAGGTGAGTTGAACCGAACAAAGCTACGAGGTGAGCCCCAGAGGCTGATTCTGGACGCTAGCGCTCCAAGGCACCCACATCAAAGCGGCCGCCTCACCACCAGCTTCTTCCTGCCCACCTTGCATATTACAAACCTCTTTTGTCTTGTTACTACTGCTTAGCTTACAACGCACTTTGGACTCTGGAAATACGACCGATTCGTAATATGGCGGACGTGGAAATGAAAGACGCGGGCCAGGCTCCCATCAAGTCGAAGTCATCCAAGGTGGGCGCAGAAGCAGGGGCTGATGGAAAGAAGCGCTTCGAGGTGAAGAAGGTAGATCTGTCTTGGTACTTTACTTAGCGGCGCAGAAATATGTCGCTTACTTTTTTCTGTTTGCTTCAGTGGAACGCCGTCGCTCTTTGGGCCTGGGACATTGTTGTCGATAACTGCGCCATATGCAGGAACCATATCATGGACCTATGTAAGATAGCCCTGGGCGTTTCAATTTTGGTCTCCTTCTCTTGTTAATGAAGTATGTCGACTAGGCATCGAATGTCAAGCCAACCAGGGCTCGTCGACAACAGAAGAGTGCACCGTCGCGTGGGGAGTCTGCAACGTGAGTGACTCCACTGGTTGTTTTTAACGATACTAGCTGACATTTATACAGCATGCATTTCATTTCCATTGCATCTCTCGATGGCTAAGGACACGGCAGGTCTGCCCACTGGATAACCGGGACTGGGAGTTCCAAAAGTACGGACGATAAGCGCAATGACCCAAAACAAATCCCATTGCATAATGAACAAAAACATCCAATTTCACCCTCCACACAACATACAAACGCCAGCAGAAAGTGAAGGCCCAAGCTATGTCTTGGCCTTCTGACAAACTAACGACAACGGTCTGTTTTCGGATTGAGATTACCCTTTTCTTTGTTCTCTCTTGAATGGTGTTAAGGCGATAAAATTATGCATCGGAAGGAATGAACTCAAACTAATTAAAGAGCAATTCATTCCTGTATGGAAGCAGAAGGCATGGCCAGAAACTCCGTAAATTCGGCGCATTCTTGCGTCTCACGTAGTTCTGTCTACTTTAAGCTTGGGCATGTACTCGTATCCCAACCAGCTACACCGTAGACCTCAGGTATCATCTACCCTTTGAGTCTTCAACTATTATACCTGCAGGCCCCAATCCTCCCATGCCAGGGACCAGCCATGGCTCAGGGTGTTTGTTATATATTGGCCAGGCAGGTACGACCACGAGCATCGTCACTGCGGTCCCTAGAAGCCCGATCCACAAAGTCAAGTGGACATCTTGGTACATGTATCCCGTCAGAATAGCGATTGCCTGCAAATAAAGCGAAGCGGCCAATCAGTCACCGTTCGACCAGTGTCCAGGAGGATCAAATCAAGGAAGCTGAGGGACTGTGGACGCGGAAATAAAACTGAGGTAACCGACACGGGGTACTCACGCCGAAGACGCAGAGCAGTGCTGTATAAAGAAATTCAGCAAGTCGTTGGCCGTGGAAGTCCTGAGTATAGTAAGTAACGACGAAGGAGATGTCAAGTTAGCACTCCATCCGAAGTACTAGCATAAGCTAGTTTAGAATCCAGGTCGATTTGCAGGGTTTGGGAACATCAGGAAGAGGACCTCTTACTATTTGGGCCTCAAATATGTCTTGCAGAGGAGCAAAAAGCTCATCCATTGTGAAGAGTTAAGTGCATCAATTGCTCCTATGAGCTGCTGTTATCGAAATGGAGAATTTCGTCCATCGTGAAGCTTGAGGCTACGAGTACGAAAGTGGTGGAACATCATCTGGAGAGGTGGCCAGAGGTCACATGCTCCGCCCGTTTCTGATTGGGTGTACGAGTGTCGTAACCTTGCGGAGACGACACATGTCTCCGTATGGAGGTGTTGATCATCAAGAAAATCTGCTGCCATTAGGGCCTCAAAACTAGGAACACTTTTTGGGCACTTTTCCAGTGACATCAAACACTGGACTGCCTCAGTATCTCTCAGTATCTCTGGAATACTATGGTGGAGTGCAAAGATCATCCTAGCAAAAAAAAATTTACCACTTCTATTTTGCAGTCGAGGCTCTTGCCTCGATGATCCTCAAGCCCAGCAGCATTGAATACAGTACTGATGTCTGAATTTGACCTGCACTTGCTTGTCAATGGAAATGAGAACAAGGTAGTACTGGCGCATCGCCAACTTCACATCTGTCTAGACTTCTCAAACGCAAAGTTGCGAAGTCGATGCGCGCAACGTAAGTAGAACAGCGCAAAGAGCAGCCGATCCTTGCAAATATGTCTGGCCAGAAAGTGCTGCATCGAGGGCAGTGTTGGAGCATGCACAGTCATGCAACTGTAAATGACTCACACCCCTAATCATAATGTTGGCAAATTTGACCACAACTTGGCATCTTGCTTGATCCGGCGTACCCGCTGGAACATCACGGCTGAGAGGCAGAAGACAAACCTTGGGAGTTGCAACCATGGTGTGTGGATAGTACATCTTGTTGCCCGGACGTACCAGCATACCAGACGTCGATTCCGTCGTGATCTGACACCATCCGGAAACACGACACCAGGCGGAACACTCGATCGAAATATCAGAGTTTCAAATCTCTTATCTCAACATTCTCTACTAACTAAATAAATACTCTTTTGAATATATAGTTTAGAATATCAGCAATGATATATGTGCTAGGTCAAACTACTATATACTAGGAGTACTTACAATATATTACTAGTTAGTAACTACTACTAGTATATTATAAACAAACATCTTTTTATGAAGAGATATACTTGCAATTGATTTTCAATTTAGCTTACTTATCTAGTTAAAATACAATGTCTCTTAAAATTTAGAGGCTAACACTTGAAGTAACTATATATGTTGAAATATAGACTTTTAAAATTCTGATCTCTCTCTCAAGTGTTCCACCTGGTGTCGTGTTCTGGGTGGTGTCGGATTACGTTAACAAATGTTGAACAAGCAACCAGAGCACCCAGAACCAAGTTACCAGTTAGATGAGAGATAAAATCGCTGACCATGACTGAACAGCCCTAAGTCTGAAGGCGCATGATCTGCCCCACTCAAAATGGAAACAAGAAGCTTGGTGAAAGTGAAATGTAGAAAAACATTCAGCCTTACCAGACAAGTAATGAGGGTATCATGCAGAGGTTGTATGTACCCAGGAGTTGCTCCGTCCTCGCTCAGACACATGTGGAAAAAAGGTGCCAGGACGTAGGCGTGCAGGCATTCAAGTTCTTCAGTATCCAGCCAACCAAAAAGTCAAAATTTGCCTGCTGAAGCAATGTGTTTGGCCTGCGAGAAGCCGTCGACCCGTCGCATATGCACCGCTCATTATGGAGCGAGATTAACAAACAGGTTACAGCAGTGCTTTTTGCCATAATGCTCCCCTTTTTCTTCCCAGGGTTCATGCCCTTATGAATCTTTTTTCTCACACCGAAATGTTTGACAAGACTCCTTCACTCCACATTTCAGCTCGCTTGTGAACCAGACAAAGATGCCAAGCACAATTTATGAGCAATCAGAGTCTGAGTCGCTGAGTCATCTAGGCCGTTGTGAACTTGGTCGAGTCAGGATCGGATTAAGCTTGTTCCGTAGCATCCTCCAGCCACAACGGGTCCCTGCATGTTGTCAAGTCGAAACAATCTAGATTATATCTAGCCTAGCGCCAAGTCTAGTTCAACCTAACATGTTACCCCCCCTTCCCTCATTCAAATTTGATTTTCCCTGTAGCCTTTTTTTTTGCTTGCCATAAAACCACTTTCGGCACACTCTCAACCCAACTTCCCCAACTCTGCTCCTCTTTTTTT
>FQSS02000657.1:24224-51684 GCA_900128795.2 Malbranchea cinnamomea | reverse complement strand
CCCTTCACCTTTTAGGCTTTTGCAGTACAACGACTCTTCTTTTGCACCAGAACTCCTGCCTTACGAGCTGTAGGCACCCAAGTCTTCCAGGAAGACGTCTGTGTGATCGCACAGACAACAGGAGTTGGGACGGACCAGTTACTCTCGACACTTCCGCCCCTCCCTCAACACGGCGACCCTGGAGCCTCGACGCTCCCGTTCACCAAAGTCAGGCAAGTTGGCGGGACTCAACTTCTCTCAGTACTCCTTCACTCACCCTCTCCTGGGCCCGAAGTTCCGGGTCTTCAACGGGGGCGACACCCGGCCTCCATAATTGGGCTTACAAGCATCTCGTGTACGCTGGCGGTCGCAGACGCGTTTTGAACAGATTCAGGCCAGCCCTGTACTAGGGGCTGGGCTGAAAACACCTGGGAAAAAAAATAATTCATACTTGGCTACGTGTCTTTCGCTGTGGCTTACCCCCATTTCGATAATCTCCCTATACTCCCATGAACGCTTACCAGCGTCCTTGAACCTTTTTCTTTTCCGGCAACAAGCCAGCTCCGTTCGGTCGAAAGCTTTTACAATAACTCGTCGTCATCATGAGTGAGTCACCAAGATCTGAGAAGTGCGAGACAAGATACAGCACTCCTGTTCCGGAACTCGACGATCACCGTTTCCAGGCTGAGTCCCTACCGAGGGCTGATGGTAACATGACAGAGAATATGGCGCGTCGTCAGAGTACTTCCTCTGCATTTCGCCCTCAAACTGCAGAGGAGGTCATTCAACGACACAACGAGGCTCTTCGCGAAGCCGGGACAAAGTTTAGAGATTTCGAGCAGGCAGTGGTGGATGAAGATGACGAGGTGGAGCGACTTGGAGGGCGGCGCCTTTCTGTGAGTCCCAGGACAGTTCGAAATGAACGGAACGGAGCACACCATGAACAGCGAAACCGCTCTCCGGCATCAGTTGCCTCGAGCCGGTCGAGTTCCCCTCCCAACTCTGTTGATGCATTTGCTGAACCGCGTCGACGCGAACGCGCGAATACAATGGACAGCAGGGCCCCAACTGACCTAGGGATTTCTCTGCATCGGTCGGTTTCGACTGCCACACATGCTCGTCGACCAACCTTCAGCAATGCGAGCATCGTTAGGCCGGACGGTGCCAAGGAGCGTGATATGATGGAGGAAGGAGACGTTTGCTTTGTGCCGTATGAAGAAGCAGGCAAGACATCCATCATCGATTTCGAGGAACTCGAAGAGTTTGTCGCTCTTCAGAGGGCCAACTCCACCGCCAATGGCTCCCGCCAGAGGAAGCACAGTTTGAGTTCTCAGAGTAGGCGACCTCAGGTTTTTTATGACATGCGAACGCAGTCGCAAAAGGATGAAATTGCAAACGCGATGCGCCCGTCTAGCCCAACGGAGAAGTTTCCTGCAGCGTTTGATAGACCAGCTAATGGTGGGACAACTTTGAGCGGCGACACCATCGATGAGAAGAAGATGGGATATTTTGAGCCAGTTCAGGCATGCAATCAGTTGAACCGGTTTAGCTTCTTCTCGTCCGAATGCGAAACTACAGTCCACGCCGCCGAGTTGGGTGACTTGGTCCTCCCAGGTGAGCGGTTCCGGGATCTGTTTCAACTTGGTCCTGACGGTGGTGTGTGGTGGCTGGACGTTCTCAATCCGACCCGCGATGAACTTGGCGCCATTTCCCGGGCATTTTCCATCCATCCCCTTACAACTGAGGATATACAGACACAAGAAGCACGTGAAAAAGTCGAGCTTTTCAAACAATACTACTTTGTCTGTTTCCGGACCTTCTACCAAGTTGACAAGTCAAGCGACCGTTACTTAGAACCAGTCCACCTGTACATGGTCGTGTTCCGTGAAGGGGTTCTATCATTCTCATTTGCCGAAAACCCGCATGCTGCCAATGTCCGGAAAAGAATTGGGAAACTCAGAGACTACGTTTCTCTAAGTAGCGACTGGATTTGTTATGCAATGATGTATGCTTAACTAGCAATTGATACCCTCAAGTGAGGAAATTCAGCTAACACATTAAACAGTGACGACATCGTCGACAGTTTCGGCCCAGTGATTCGCGACGTTGAACGGGAGTCAGAAGCCATCGAAGACCATGTTTATGTTGCTCGGGTGGAGGACTTCAACTCATTCCTGCCCCGGATAGGCGGCCTTCGGAAGAAGGTGATGAGCTTGATGCGTCTGCTGGGCGGAAAAGCAGATGTCATCAAAGGTTTCTCCAAGCGTTGCAACGAGCAATACTCCGTGACCCCACGCGGTGATATTGGACTTTACTTGGGTGACATTCAAGACCACGTTGTGACTATGATGTCCAATTTGGGTCACTTTGAAAAGATGCTCAGCCGTTCGCATTCCAACTATCTGGCACAACTCAACGTTACCAATATCATGCTGGGCAACCATGTGAACGAAGTGTTAAGCAAGATCACCTTCTTGGGTAGTATATTGGTTCCTCTGAACTTGATTTGCGGTCTATTTGGGATGAACGTCCCTGTTCCGGGCCAAGATTCTTCGTCTTTGGCCTGGTTTTTCGGCATTCTTGGTGTCATTTGTGTCATTGTCGTCATCAGTGTTTGGTTGGCTCGTCGTTATAAACTCCTTTAAACGGGTTGTACCTGTGATATTTCTCTGTCAATTCCTCCTTGAACTGTCTTGACTTCCTTGTGCCTACGTTGTGTTGTCTACTATTGGTTGAATATGCAGTGTTATGCATTTTGCCACTTGTTATTGCTGTTCGTTAGGACTGATAGATAATTGTAAGATCGTTCCTTCATAAAATTTCTAGGCCATAAGCATTTCCACGAAGAAATAAGGACCAAAAACGCCGACCCAATCCTGTTCCAACGCCTGCTACAAATACAATTTCCCAATGTAGCCGATGTCTTAAGAATGATGCTTATGTTATTCTCTGTCTCTTCATGTTGAATGTGAACCCACCACTCTCTCTCGCGCGCTTACGCTCCATATCTTCTTTGATTATTCGTTCAGTGGCGCTCAATGGTTTGGGTGGCGCTTCGATCTTCTTCTTTGGAGGGCCGTTCTTCTTTGCAGCTGCCGCAAACACATTTTTAGGTTTTGAATTGCCAATCCCAAGTTTGATGGAAGCCTTCTCCTTATCTCTTTGAGCTGGAGCTGGGGTGGATTCTGATGAGTCGGGGGCTGGCGTCGTTGTGGTTGTTGTATCCTTCCCCGACTCTCCAGCAGGATTTGCTTTCGAGCCGTCAGGCTCAGACGGCGATGCTGACTTTGACTCCGTGTTGGACTTTGGCACGAAATTCAGTTTGATCTTGCTCCCTTCCTCCCTTTGTAGCTCCCTCTGTTTCTCATCAACCTCTTCATCCTCTCGCCCAGCAGCCTCTTTGTCCCTCTGCGCCCTCTTCACCTGCTCCTCGATCATCTTCTGTTCCAGCTCTTCATCCCCACGATCCAGTCTTTCCTTCCTCCTTAGAGCTTCTCGCCTCCGCAGCGCCTCGGGACTATTGTCAATCCATGAGATGAAGATACCCTTTTCTCCTTCTTCAACCCTACATATCCCCTCGCGGCCCAAGTATTTCGCAAACTCGGTTAAGCTCGACCACTGTGTCGCATTCATGTGGATGTGGTCCTTATTGGCGATATACTCCTGGTAAAAGTGGTTGATGTGCACTTGCTTCTCGCCATGGGATGTTTTGAGCAGTTTCAGAAAATCGCGCAGAAACTCCTCAGAGTACTGCTTGATGTATCTCTTCGGATCCTCACCAACGATCAGCATTTGGCGGACGTGCGATTCGGACTGTGTGTGGCATTTGAAGCCATTCTCGTCGCGCATCTGTCGCTGGCATACTTGACAGTACCATCGCAGACGCTGGAGACCCTTGGCTTTCAGTTTATTGCTGATGTATTTCGTCGTTCCCACTTCTGCGCGAGGCATCGTGATGGGGTAGGAAAAAAATCACGTTACGACGCTGGGAGGGAAGTAGAAATTAGGCGCGGATGGCTTGTGAATTGCGGGATGGATGAATGGACTCATGAATGACCATTCATGACTGGGAGGTGTCCCCGGGAGATCTGATAGATAAGCAGTGGCCGCAGGTGTGAAAAGCTGACTAAAAATAGCCTATCACGTGATCAAACAGTCGGCAACCTCAGCTTCAGCCCCAATCGGGAAACTGATAGTTGACAGCACCCTCAAGTTGACGTGTCGGTGTCAAGGTGGGAGGGGAGAGATTTGTGGGCGTCGTACCGATGCTTTTGCACCTATTCTTTCGTTTTTGCTTTGTGCTCATGAAACTCGGCGACCAGGAACTCAATGGACATGACACAGGCATCATTCAGTCGTCATCTGACGCTGCTTGCATTTGCAACTGAGAGTTCTCCCATGTCACTCTCTGCTTTCACCTGATCTCTGCCACCGATCGTTGCGGTACTCGAAAAACGATACACCCGATGCCTTGCTCTAAGCTTTCTCCCCTTCAGGCTCGTTTCGCTGCGTCCTTTGCAGTGACTCTTTTTTCCCTACTAGTTTATTTCCTCGCGTTCAGCCCACGACTTGCCTACTCAACTGATGTTGACCTAATCGCGTCAAAAGACATCAGTCACTTGATTCCCATATATCTTCACATTCCCGCGGACCTTGATAGTCGGTCACCCGTTACCTCGGAGAACAGGGACGACGGAGATACACCACATCAACTCGACGTTACGAAACGACCACCAGCGGACTTTGCCCTGGAAAATAATGTTGCTAAACAAGACAATATACGAATAGGGGAAGTCCGATATTGGTATTTTCCAGCGGAGAATCAAAGAGACCAAGCAAACTCCTCTTCAACCTCTCGAGCCTTACGGCTGGCCAGGTCGAAGAGCAATGAGTTTGAGAAAGATGTGGATAAAGATCTATTCATGGAATTAGAAGGTGACAACATTGATCTGTCCAGACGCTCATCCACCGTCTATGTGACAGCAAATACTTGCCTACAACCAGACTTGAATGCGACCCAGACGTCCAAGGATGCTGGAGCTCCTCAACTTCGCATGTATATCTCACAGTCGGAGTCGATTCAGCAACCTGGACCTGGTATAGATGACCCTGAAGTGATTATGAAAGAATTCGACAGCGGCTACGCTCGCGTCGACTTGGATGCGGGTCGGGACGTGTACATTGGAATCGCAGCACTCAATACATCCAGGTACGACGGCGTATACAACTATGAAATTGCTGCGTCAGTTGATGAGCCTTTTCACTACCTTGAATCCTATTCCCAAAATCTCTACTTTGTGGACAGCGATTCTAGCGCTGCCCTGCTGATAACGGAATCGGTGGATGAGGAGTATCAACGCTTGTTCAATTCTGGCAAGGCCCCGTTGACAATGTTCGCCCATAATATCAATGATTCGGCCATAATCGGTCTTCATAATTCATACTGTGGTCTCAAAATGAATGCCCAAATCAAGAAGGCATTCCATAATGTCGAAGTTGGGATAACCACCAGGGGAGTCGATCGTCTCCCTAAGCAGCAGTTCTATATCAAAGGGCTTAACCACAGTTCATCTTACTACGGTTTTCTCGCTCTGGAACCGAATTCTACGGTTCCCCGAGCTGGAGGTGTCATTGGAGGCGGTGGAAAGTTGTGGAAATCCATGAATTTCACGACAAAGAGAGGTAAGCCCCCATGAGCTCTCAGGTGAACGACGCCGCCGGAACTTTGCTCACACATGCTCAATCGATATATAGAGGAGAATTGTGCTATTGTGTATGACCTTGATTTCTGTTCCGAAGTAGCCTACGCAGTTCCGTCCAATCCGTCACTCAACAAAACGCAACTCGCAGATATATACGACAAGAACGCCGCAGCCTTGTACAAGAATTTCTCATACTCCCTTCAACAAATCCCATGTAACGCGAGTGACTCAGAACAGTACTCACTCGCTCGAAACTGTACTCACTGCGCCGAAGCGTATAAGCAGTGGCTCTGCGCGGTCACTATTCCACGGTGCCATGACTTCACGAGCTCGCTCGACCACCTCCAGGAGCGAAACACGGGCCAGGCGTTCCTTAATGGCACCATGTTGCCCGACGACTACCCGGGCCGAGCCAATGTCGCGTCCAACTCCTCCCGCAATTCAATAATTGACACGGAAATCAAGCCGGGGCCCTATAAAGAGGTGCTTCCTTGCATAGATCTATGCCACGAGCTTGTGCGGAGCTGTCCTTCGGCGCTGGGCTTTCGTTGCCCCAGAAAGGAATGGCTCGAGGCTTCGTATGGAAAGCGCTCTGGGAATAATGTGACCTGTAGTTACTTTGGCGCTGCATTCTACATAAACGATGGGCGGTCTGTGTATCGGAACGGATACGCGTTTGCATATGCCTTTTTGAGTCTTATTGGGTTCTGGAGTTTTGTTTGGGTTTTGGATATTTGATATATCCTCGTTTAGAATGCTTGGACAGCCTTCTTCAGCATATTATTTTGTACATACTGTATTTGTGGAGCATGAGGTTGGGACACGATAAGTGACGGTCTCCATAGAGATTGAACTTCATTTGTCACGCCCATGGCTTGAGCGTGTTGTGTTGGGTATCTCGACAAGTCGATCCGCGGGAGCAGCACTTGCCCCTGCAATCAACTCTAATCTATACACTGTGATAATCTTATTATGCTAACACCAAAAAAACGACCTTGTCTTGCTGAGTTTTATTCAATGCCGGACGTTATTTGCTCCCAGATCCAAAGCCTTCGTGCCACCCCCTTAGATAAACCCCTGAATATTCTGCGCGATTTAAACAAGAAAAAAAAAATCATTTCGCTCTCTTTGGTGTAGGCGTCCACATATTCTTCAACGCATTCCCTCCTGCATCAAGACCACTGGTGCGTCTTGGTGTCCCAACGTTAGCCAACAGCCGCTGCGCAGCAGGCGTCAACATCGGACCAGGCGTGCTGCCACCTGGAGTACGGCCATAGCCCAGCATAGGAGTACTAGTGAGCCTAGAAACAGGCGTCTTGGTGCCCTGCACGATCTTCTCCGCCCGCTTATTCCTCGCGACGCGCTCCACCATACGATGATGCAGGGCCTCTCGTTTGCGCGTCTCCCGTATTTTGAACGGGTTGGGGGCTGAGTCGATGGAACTGCCCAGAAGCCGGAGATGGAACGCCTCGTCGTCCTCGGTGGACGGCCTTTTTTCCGGCTCCGGCTCGTCTTCGTCGACAAAGGCGTAACCGTTTACCCGTGGTGTTTCACCGCCAGCAAAACCTTTGTCGGTATCTGTGAGTCGCGGACGGCCGGCGATCGCATCGCGGATTGCGGATATGGAGGGTGAAGGGGGAGGTGCGGACGTTTCGGGTGAGGATTGAGCATCGCTGCTCTGAGCGGGCTGAAGTCGCGTATTATGATACAAGACCTGCTTGGGACCCGCGCGCGACGCTGCTTCTGCCCTCTGCTGTATCGTCTCGTGAGTGTCTTCGATCGAAGACGGCGTGAACATGAGCGAGTTATCTGGTTTGGATTTCCAAGCATCCGGCTTCGCGGGCCTCGCATCCTCCGACCCTGAAATGATCAGCTGCTTGCTGCTATCCTTGCCGCCGTTCCCATCGTCAATCTTCGCTATCTGCTTCTGAGCCTCCAGCCGCTTCGCTTCTCGCTTCCGATGCGCAATCTGTCGGGGCGTAGGTATCTTGTTCCCGCTCCATAGCCAAGCATACTTCTCCCGCCGCTTCGCATTCTGGTTATCGAGCAGCTTATTGAACGACTCATTGTCCTCGCTCGTGTACTTGGCTTGGAACGCGCTCAAGCTTAGTTTATTGATATCCGGCACCACGCTTTTCGATCGAGCCGTCGTCGTGGTACTCGAGGACGATGCAGCAGATGCCACAGACAGCGGCGTATCACCCGCCCAGTCCCGCGGTGTAGACGCTGCTCCACTGCCACTACTACTACCCGTACCCCGAGGCGTCATCCGCGGCGTCATACTGACTCCCCTGCGCCCTCGTGGCACGGGAGTCATCACCTCTTCCAATTTGCGTCGCGCGTTTGCGATCCATTCTTGGTCCTTCGACGCCAGTGCATCCAAATACTCCTGCTGAGCTTGAGTCTCGAGTAATCCCGGAAAAAAATCTCTCGCTATGATGTGCGATAAGGCATCTGTGTAGTCGTCTTCATCGAGCACCTTGGGGGGCCGCTTGATTCGTTTTGGCGGCGGCGGAGGAGGCATCAATTCTGTGTCTGACTGTCGTCTTACGAGGGACTGTGAGGACGGACTAGCCATGGTTGCTTGGGAAATAGAAAGTGGTGAAGGGGTCAAAAGGGAGAAAAAGAAAAGGAAAATGGCAGGCAGCAAGAGACGGATGTTGAACTTTGATCGTAGCTACGAGCCCTACCGAAACATGAAGTCATTAGAGGTGAGCATCACGGAACGGCATTACGTTTACCCGCCTAAGAAGATAGGCGAGTCCATCCAACACATAACATAGTACATATGAAGGACACGACTATGGTAGAATGCAGCCTTGCCCAGCTGGGCCACGCACCAACTATGGAGGGAATACGGTGTATGTCAAAGTGACCTCTGAACCATTTATTCTCAGCTCCAGACCAGAGAACCCATATTGTTGAACATCAAGATTCCAGCTCACAACAGGAAATCAACCTGAACGAAGTCACTAGCCCAAATTCAAGCCACGCCTTGCGTACTTCTCCCTCCACCTCAAAATTCGGTACTGACAATCAGGGTCGCGGGAAACCATATGCACAGCAAGTTAAAGAAAGCGAGAGACACGAAACATTCTTAGGGTACAGGAAACAGAAGACATCAACTAAGCAAAAATGGGCCGGATATCAAACGAGTACCAGAGCGACCATGCCTCAATTCCTACCCAACCAACCGGCCTCTCTATACATGTAGATAGAATGCGCCTTTTCGTCAAAAACAGTTTTAAAGAAGCCAGCGAGCCGGAAGAACAAACGAGTGAGCCGCTGCCACAGTAAGAAAATGCCAGAAAAGAGCCGTCCAAATGTGGGGGAAAAAAAAATTGGTCACAAAACGAAGGTCTCAAGGGAAAAAAAAACTTCTGTCAGTGATGCTAAATAATGGAAACGAAAAACGTATGCATGCGATGTCGATGTAAAGGTTGGATGAGCGAGTGAATCTGAATGTGCAAAGGGCTTTCACTTTTCAGAGGTCGTGAGAAACAAACACTGAAAAAAATGTCACAGGAACAGACAATCGGGTTGAATCATGGAGAATAAAAGTTCGCCGAAACATCGATGGTACAAATGCATACGTTGATGAATGATAGATCATGAAGTCGTCTAATGATGAAGATATCGAGAACATATAGGGCAGTCCGGGCCATGCCAAGGGGTATACGTTGAAAAGTGAAGAAAGGGGTTCATATCAAATGAAAAAAAAAAGGCGGGGAGAGGGGGGTGGAAGGCATAACAACGTGAAAGAAGTCGCCAACCTGGCGACCATCGAAAAAATGGAAAAGAAAAAGAAGAGAAATTCTGAAAAACTGTGCGAAACAGAGGACCTCCGCAAATTGTGGCACTTTTCGGTTATAGAACACAGGCTGCTCTGCTGGGAACCACACCGTTTTCCTTTTGGTGCAGTGAAGACTGAGATAAAATGATGACGTACCATCCCTGGATGAAGCACGGATTCTCCTATACCTGGGGCTGCTGGCCTGGGGGTGAGGTGGCCCTGGGGAAGAGAGAATATGACGTTCGAGTCCTGCGAGTGCCACCCCGGAGAATTGTGGACGCACGAGCTCTAGTCTGGACTGGTGAGATTGGCTGCATAGAAGACAGAGAATCTTGACCCTCAAGCACCGAGACCGAATTCGCACGATCGTGTGTTGGCGTTGACGGCAACGAAGGATCACTTCTCGGCGGCGGAAACTCCTTGGTTAAGATCTTGCTCCGCCACTGAGGCGCGGATTGGGAAGCCCGAGGAGAAAGAGCGGTAGGGGGTTCAGAGGAACCTCCTGAATCGTGATCAATCGTCTCGCGGCTGCAGCTAGAGCTATGGACGAGCTCCGGCACGCTGTTAGTCGAGACAGACGACCGGTGCTTGCGTGCGACAGATGCCGCGCGTGACAGGATAATGCTCTCTTGAGAGTTGCATTTGCTGATCCGCGAGCCACTGCCTCGTGAAGATCGACAATTATCTTCAGAATGAGCGTAATAAGCGTACTGAGTTTCCTCCTGAACTCCATCGGTCATCAGGGCTTCGTACGGATCGGGCGAAATGTGTCCATCGGACGGCTGCGCGACCACCTGAACCTGGGAGTTACGGGTTTTCTTGGGGCTCGGGGTCGAAGCGAACTCGAGAGGACTTTCCGTTGGTGCTGTGCTGATGGAGCTCGGTTGAGTTGAGGTCGAGACGGCCGACTGCAAGTCTGGAGTGCTGTTGCCAGAGGCCCCCACGCTAGGGGCTCGCAGTCTCGACGCATCTTGTTGTCCGCGAGGCTGGTTCTGTTCAACATGGAGACGTTCGTCAATCGTCAGCCTTGAGAACTGTTCTTCTGTGGTTCTCGGCTCATCGACTGAGCTCCGTTGCCAGTCAAAATTGGTAGTGGACTCTGCTGCATGCTCGTAGCAATAATCGATATATTCTTCCCAGGATTCCTCGGCGAGTCCGCTACTTTCTGTCAAGTGCTGGGTTTTTGGCTCTTGTTCTTTGCGAGATGTGGATGGGGGATTTCGGAGCCCTGCCTGTTTGGGAGGGAGGGTCGGGGATTGTAACTCTTCAGAGACACGTGGCACGTCCAGGAAGGCCCCAACGTTTTTCTGTGGTGTGTTGCATTGCGGACGACCCGAAGATCCACCGAAGCCGACGGTTGTTGCGAACTTGGGCGGCGGGGATTTGTGGACAGGGCTCATTCTCCATGGAGAAATCTCGTCTTCTTCGGGGACGTCTGCCAGGTCTGGAGTACGGCTGTGAGGGGAGCGCAGAGACCGAGCAGTGCCGTCGTCCGTCGTGACAGCGTGCCCAACGTCGTAACTGAATGGGGCTGCAAGGGGCCCCGGAGAACGCGGAGGCTCGTATTCGGTGCGTGAATGGGTGTGCGCAGGAAACTCGGTGGGTGAGTGGAGGCCCAAGAGAGCATCAACAGTCTGGGTGGTTGGCTGGGGGATCTCCGATGCATTGGAGAATTTCGACGAACCCCGTGGGGGCGGTGAAATGGAAGGGTAGGACGGTTTCCTCGCCCTCGATCCGGGGCGCGAGAAATTCTCGACGGAGCGAGTAGCGCGGGGAGACAATCCGGTGTGGAACCGGTCTGGTGACGTTGGAAACTTGGGTGAGGTAGGCGGGCTTCGAGTGAAGAGTGATTGTGAATCCGGAGCTAACACGGATGCAGTATCTTCCGAAGCGGGTTCCCGATAATGGATGCTCTCAGCGCGAATGCCTTTGAGTTCTGTCTGCGGGCGCTGGGCTGCTCTTAGGATGGAGAACTCGGTTGCCAAATCGTGCGGGTGTGTATGCTCCAGGGGAGGAAGCTGGCTCGGGTTGGTGTGAGTGACATGCTGGAAGTTGAACGGGTCCGAGATGCTGCTTTTGAGCAATTCGTCTGCAAAAGGCTTGTCGTCAGCATCTGTTATTTTTTTTTCTTTTTCTTTTCTGTCTCTCCAACACGAAGGGATAAATCCCGCATCTTGGCTTTCTTCTACATACGCATGTCACTATGCCTTGAACGGTGGCGATGAAAGATACCCCGGCCGTCCAGTTTGCTTTCCCCATCGCGAGACTTTGCTTTGTACTTTGCCATCTCGTCCTCCTCCTCTTCCAGCGTGAGGTTTGCCGCGATACTGAACTTGCTTCCTTGGCGTTTCAAGATGCGACTTCCACGCACGAACAACGACCGAGCCCGACTTTCGTGCTTCTCGTGCGAAACCACAAACGACGCCGGTCCGCGAGACTCCTGGGATGAACGATGGGACGAGGATGCCGAGGTCATGGATGAGGCGGGCGATTTGTAGGAGGACGTGGTGGAAGTAGTCGTGTTGCTGCGGGACCGACTACCAAAGACCGATAGTCGCTTTGGACTGTGCGTGCTGGATCGATGGTGGTGGCGGTGACGTGGGGGACTCGATGGCAGGACGGATGACGATGACATGAGAGGCAATTGACGAGAGGTGTAGTCATTATCGTCGTTTCCACGAAGACTCGGGGCCAGAGAGGACGTATTCGGGCGGGAGGGGGGAGAGGAGCGGAGATCGAGAAAGGAGGTCATGGTCGAAACGAGTTTAAGGGGCGGGTGACAGCCAGGTAGAAGAAAAAAAAAATCAAGCAGTCGACCAAAAAGGAGGCCGCGCTTCTCCACAAGCGATCAGATCGGACCAGGGGGGGGTGGTGGTGGTGGTGGTGAGAGGAAACGTGCTATGGGCTAGCACCCTGGCTCATTCTCTGCCGGTTTTATTTTGGGGGAGAATTGGCCGGGGTAGCGATACTATACTGCCGCGGAGGAGCAAAGCCACGGATCTCGACAGATGCTGGAGGGGATTGGTTACAGCTTCAATCCTGGATGAATAGCACGGGCCAATTGGCAAAGGGGAGCGATGTTGAATCCTAGCAGGAATCCAGCCGCCTCTAACAATACTCAAGAGAATCCCACGGTAGGCAGAGCAGAGCGGAGGAGGGAGGGGAGAAGAACGGCTCGATGAGCGGGAGGAATAATGAAAGGAGCGTGCAACGCCGAACAAGATTGAAAGGAATGAACAGACTCAATCCAGCGGCCAGGACGAAATCAATTCGTGCACTCTGCCAAGGACCAAAACAGAAAGTCTTTACCTGGATGAGAGGGAGAGGAGAAAGGCGAGGAAAGGATGGCAGGATCCGTGGAATCGAAGAATGAGATGAGGGGGGGATGTGGGTGAGGGTGGAAAGAATGTGGACGAGATGGAGGAGCAAGCCTCCTAAGTTTAGTAGTCGTCTCGAAACTACTCTCCGAGCACTAAGTTCAAATTCCCCTGGGGCCGCCCTGGGCTCGTCTCTGCCTCCAGGTTCAACGGTCTGGGCCTGACCAGCGTGAAAATTCACAACCCACCCGGGTGCGGTGAGCAGTAACGCTGGGTAGTCGTACTTTGATATTTTTTTTTCTCCTTCAATCCACTCACACGCGGCTTTTTTCCGGAGAGAGAGGTTTATTTTTTTTTCTTCTTCTTCTTTTCTTACATTGCAGTGATGCAGCGACAAGTCGGAGCAACAAGGCTCTTGTCGATGAAACGGGCGATGGTGTTTTCGTTTCTTGCTTCTTTTTTTTCTTTTTCATTTGGTTGCGTTGCTCGCAGGCGCCCCGGTCGGAGTCCCAAGAAGGGGCCATGTGCCGGCCCAGGGGGTCGTTGCTCCTTGACTTCTACGAGAATTCCGTCCATGCATGCCCACACAGGAGCAGTAGGATGGAGTAGTACGGAGAACAGAGCAATACACGGTCCATACAGAGAGCATCTTACATTGCTGCTACCTAGGTCCTCCATGTGAAATCCCATCCGCGGTCTCTTCCGCTGGCATCTCTCAAGAGGCATCTCGGTTCGTTTCGGTGACAGTGGTGTGCAATGCTGGAGGAGATTGACCTGCGTGTGTCCCGTTGGGGTTGTGCTGTGTCCTCTTCCCAGGGACCAAGACGGTTCTTCTTTGCACCTGGCCTTGTCATAGGTGTTGCCAGCCCATGTGCTCTGGAAAGTCCGACAACACGCGACTCCTGGGAACAACCCTGGAAACTCGGGTGGACCACAGCCGAAAACAACCTGAAACTCTCGCATCCATTCAAAACCGTCAAGCGAAGCTCGATTACAATACAAAAACATACTATTATTACCGAAAATACAGAACCGTAACGAAGAGGAGATCACATTCAATTCGATTGCAATGCAACGCTCATCATATCATATTTCCACGATGGGCAGTGAATTTCGTGAGGAATTATAATTAGATTACTCCCTGGAGGAGTATAGCAATAGAAAAAAGATATATAACACGAAAAAAAAAATAGGATAATACACGATAATGCAGAGTTGCACGGAAAGAGTAGCCAGTGAAAGTCAGGGGATTTGGACTTTTTTCGTTTGGGTAAATGCTCCTCTGGTCGTCGAACGAACCAGAAGAGGGAAAAAGCCGTGCAATTACCGCACTCGAAAAAGGCAACCCGATCGCAAAATAATGCAGGGTGGTACGGCAGTGGCCCAACCCGAAAAGTCGATCTCGTTTTCGATTCCAAGGAAAGGGAAAAAGAAAAAAGGAAAAACGAGCCAATGCAAGTAACTGGACAAGAGTCAATTCATTATCAATATCCGCTCACCCAAGATTTGTCTTCCTCGACCTCGTGTCTGAATGCCTCAGGAACTGCCGAGTGCTGATGAAGAAGCAAGCATCCATAGTCGCATGCCATCCATTAGCGTGAGTCTGAGAGACGAGGCCAGGCCAGATCAGCGGCCAGGGGGATCTAAGGAAAGTCGATCCCGCAGCGAGTCGGTCGTTGTGTCGTGCATCCATCCACTCAGCAAGCAAGAAGCTGTGACTCGGTGTCGTCGTCAGCGGGGTAGTCGTCGACGGTAGGAGTTTCGAAGAACTTTCCAACCACGGTACTCGGTAATTAATATGATTATTACCCCTGGAGAGAGGAAGCTAAACTTTTTTTTCCGCACTATTGTAATTCCATACGAGCACTCAATAATAATATCCATAAACGACGCGTCGGTAAATTCTGTATCCGTATTTACTGGACGTAGTACCACGACACGACACACGGTTGGGAACGCACGCGGGTGGGGGGAAAGGCATCCCGACGGTCCACCCGCGGCGGCCAATGGCGGCATGGCACTGAGCCAGCTGTGGCCGTGGGCCGAAAGTTTCCCAGCTCCTTGGTTCAGGCACTCGCTGCCGATAGGGCATCTCGTTGGACTTGCCCTAAGCCCCCCTTTTTGGCCCTCTGAGGAGGTTGAAGGGTGGGTGGAAGCATGGCCCTGAATTGGAACGCCTCCAAGCCTCCCACGACAGCCTTCCTGAGGCTTCGCTCTCCAGTGAGCCAAGCCCCGTCAGTGTCAACTCTTCGTTTGAGCCAAGCGAAAACAAGAACTGTCCCTGTCCCACAACAAGGATCTCTCAGCTCGCCTTTGATCTTTTTTGCAAGACCATGATAACTATTAAAATCACAAAGGCAGCTGTCATCATCTCCGCTGTCCGCGCGTGCGGCCATTCGGAACAGCGGCTGCCCCCCCTCCCCGCATCAACACTACACAGACTGACTCGCTGAGTGTCACCTCCTGTTCTCATGGTCATCCCAGAACCTAACCGAGAGGGAATTTATCCTCTGATTTTCCTGTTTTAGCTTGCTAGTCGACGTCCTCGACCTATCCTCCGTCTGCGCATCAGGCGCGATCGAGCACGAATTCAAACGGCGGAGTACTACTGCTACTGCTGCTGCTGCTACTACTACTACTACTGCTACTGCGTAGGATTGTCCTTAAGATTACTCCGTATTGGGTGCTGGAATCGTGACGACGACAGATTGAGGATTTGGCGCTTTTTTGCCGTCTCTCCGGAAGGTTGCCTTTAAAGTCGGCGACTTCCCAAGGCTGAATGCCAAAAGTGACAACGGTCATGCACCAGCCTCACTCGCATGAGCCTACTCCGTAAGGATGCCGCTAAACATCCCTCCCCCCTCTTTTCTCCACAGGTGTCGCCCTTGGCATGCTGGCACAGGAGGTTGACTCTGCGCCGTCGTAACGACCGGCTCGCTTTACGGTGGTGGGCACCCGTCACTTTCACCCGCCCGCCAGTGAGAGAGCGACGAGCAAGCAGGCATCCCACACTTTTTGCCGCTCTGGCGCTGCTGGGCCTGAATATCATTGTCGATCATCTCGTTTCTTCAAGCAATCGAAGCGGGTTCACAAGTCCTCATCGTTGATGAGCATTGACAACCATGAGTCCTGATTAGTCCCTTTATTTGTATCATCTTTTTGCCTGCTCGATAACTTGTGCAGAATATTTCACAATTCTTTTTCCTTCTGGAAAAGAGTGTATCACGTCCTGTTCTCTGGCCAGGTACGGAGTGCGGAGCATTCCGAAAGACTCTTTTGGGCCCAGGGCCCATGTTTTTCCCGATACGAAGTGCAAACCCGTCTCACTGATAACCCCTGAAAAACATTTTCTACCGTCAATCCTTCGAAGGCCAGGGGGTTAGAAAGTCAGTTACCTCCCATATAACTAGCGGATGTATCTAGCGGCGATATATTAATTTATATTGCCCTAGTTATATTGTTGTATAATGAAATGAAATGTTTCTAATTATGATATCAACCCAGGAGGCCCGGCATCTACGTCGATCAGTGAATGTATCCACAGCCTGCATCCTCTCCCGCAGTCAAAGGCCACGTCGTCCCCCAGAAGGACCGGGGTTTTCCAGAAAAGACGGCTTATATGATCCGCGAGCAGGGTAATGAGTTAGGTTAACCCTGTGACCGTGGATAATGGGGGATGTCCACTGTTGATTTGCTTGTAGAGTATGTACCTCTTTTAATTTGTACATACGCTCTCCCTGCCTCTTACGGCTTCTCTGCAAATGACCATCTTCCGTTCGGTGATAAGAGTCCCATGGCTTCGGAAGCAGCAGCCGACGGAGTCCATATACGGGGAGCTTGTGCAGACTATGCGAACGGCAAAAGCGCATTTCTAATGCTGGGAGGATGAAGACCGCTCTTCACTCCGGGAAGGTTACCTCATGCACTTGATATGGGCGGCCTTTCGCCGTCTCTTTCTTGTCGTGAATCTGCTGTGTAGGGATAGTACTCTTTCATATTGTAGGAAAAACACAGGCCAACCGCTGCAAGCAAAAACATGGGGTATTCTTCGCAGACCCTATCGCGCAAAAGGGCAACGCGGCATCGAGATCAGCACGGGAGAGCGGATCAGCCCGGGTCATCACAGCTCGAAAGAAGGAGAAACACCAGACGGTGCTACCACGGAGATCACGGTCATGGCTCACAGGCCTGTCTTAGGCCTCTCGTCCCACCCAAGTCTGTCGTATACGGAGTATACCAATAATGAAAAAGATGTGTAGTATATCCGACGATTATCCGGTGCCACAGCTTGACTCGGACCTACACATACAAAGGCACGACAATGTTGCAGTCGTATGTAGTAGTACGTACCTTTTGACCGCTGGACGCACTATAACTATGTACTCTACGTGTCCTCTATCTACGTACATAGTAGTACCACTAATCCTGTCGATTCGATGGTGTCACCCGTCGTTACATTAAAAGACAGAGTCTAGCCTCCAGTTGGGCTGTTTAGGGCTCAGATACAATGCAGGTACCTCCAGTCACTTCGTGGCAGAACAGAGAATAAAAGTGCTACAGTGTCTACCACTGAGTAGGTATGTAGCATTACTACTTTGTATTTGGGACTTCGGGCCGACTTTAATCTGACTATCATACATATATACTACCATCAAAAACTCCAATCTAGAAGTATGTACACATGCATCGACACACAAATACATGACTTAGGCCGACGCTACTTGCCATAAAATTAGCACTGCTATGTAGGATCGACAAATCCAGAGATCCGCATCAAGTATCCCGCGTTAGCTCAGCATCCGCACGACTGGAAGAAAAGGAAAAGAAGAAGGAAGAGGCGGAGGAGGCTCGGGCAGCATGCAATGCGCTGCATGGGCGCATGGGGATTTCCCACACTGCAGCGCACCTCTCGGCTACCAGCATTGCATTGATACTGGTAGGTTTGTATACGAGTAACTCCGAATGCCATCACCATCTCACAGCATAGTAGTATCTGCAGAAAGAATTTTCTGCATACTAGTATTCTTCACCTGTGAACTTGAAGGTGTTCACTTTTTTCAGAGTACCACTATTCCATCTCTCTTTTCACTGTGTAAATCCCCTCATGCTGCTTTTACTCTGTATTTTTGATGAGAAAAAAGTACCACATATTTAATCTTTCCCGATTGACTCACTCGGTTTCACAACACAATGTTTCAAACGGCCAAATTTGAACTAATACTATCGTTACACTCCGGCCTTTACATCGGTAGGGATAGATCTCATCATAATACAATTACTACTACCACTACTACATTTGCATGTTAATCGCTTTCGAGGCTCGAGTCTCTCCCGTTGTCAAAAGCACGTTGCCTGTAAGCCGGGAACTTGCTGCGAGCACATGGACACCTCAATACTACTGTGCATACTAGTACATACATACTGTTGTGTGTCTCTTTCTGTACGTATCGTAACTCTTCGAGCTCCTTTCTTGTCCTTTGTGAAATCATATGAATCCGAGGATAGAGTCCCCGCGTTTTTTGAGTCTGGAGATGCGAAAATCTCTCCGGACGCCCGCCGGCCTAGACCGGAGAATCCTTGAAGACGCGGGGAAGTTCCGACGTCCACAAGCCAACTGCTGTGTACTATGTTATGTATTTTTTATTATTGTTGAGCATAGACAACGGCATGAGGCTGAAGATGGTGGGCAGAAGAGCCTCGGCTCTAATCACACACACGATCCCGATTGGCAGCTATCCAGGATGCAGTCCAGAGACCAGCTCAAGTGAAATAAGAAAAAAAACTTCTCTGGATTCTTACACTAAATACACGAATTGACAACACTAATGTGGAGACCTGGAGGAACATCTTCAGAGCACACAGTTAAGATACAAGTAGGTAGTAGTGTGCAGTTCGGAGAAGAAGGAGGAAGGAGATACTGTAATCCCCCGGGTCATAAGCCGACGAGAACGAATCAAACAAATCGCATTATTGTTTTGTGAGCGGTCTTGCGTTGATTCAAACAGAAACCAATGATGACCACCTGTTCAGACTTTCGGGATTTACATACGAACGGAAAACCCGTCTGTCAAATCAGATCTTTAACCTGATCTGGCAGATAGGTCTAATTACCCACTTCTTCAGTTTGTGCCCATGGTGAGCGAGTAGAACGAGACACAGTCATCCTACCTTGCACGTATCTCCAGATCGCTGACCCGAGCAGCCCACAAGACCATAGTACGAGCTTCTGACTCGAGTAACCTGAATTCTGAAGCATCCCTCAGAAGTTAGATGATACAGAGGTGGTTTCAAGTCCACTGTGGGCTGCGGTTTCTTATCTTCTTTCTCCGAGGCCTCTTTCGTCGCCTTTTTTTTTTCGGATCCACTTACGTGCGGGAGGTTATATATTCATGAATACAGCCGTGTCAAAACAGGGTGGCTGAAAGCTTTACGTTTCTGTTCCCTCTGAATAATGGCGCCTCTCGTCTCCCTGGCGTGGTTCTTTGTCTGAGCGTCTCATGGACGAAAGGCGATGGTCCGTATAGAGTACATATGGTACTACATATGTACTAGGCTGCTGTTGGCAGTAAGGGAGATGAATTCTCACGATATGACCCTCAGCTAAAAAAGGGAGCGGCCGCTCCCACACACGCAGAGTCGACTTTTGGTCACTAGAGTAACCGCGGGTGGTTGGGTGTCGAATGGCATTTTGGTTTCACGTACACTCCTCTACATAGTGTTGGGGGCTGGAAGGTCGTTGGCCTCGCGTGGCCGAGTGGGACTCCCCGCTCCACGCGATGCTGCCACGCTAGCCCCAAAACGGCAGGGGGCAGTCGATCGGAGGTGGAACTCTGGATCTTCTCACAACAACATCGAACCATCGTCCAGGCGGATGATCGTTTTGGCATTACGCTTGTTGCGACGACGCTGAAGACTGCTCGGTGGGATGACTGCTTCGCTGAATTGGTTTCTTTCGTTGCACCCAGACTAGAATACTACATAGTACTAGTACCAGTCTTCATCGCGAGGCCACCTCCCCACCTTGGTGCGTTCAAATTTTCATGACTCGACAATGAACCCTTCCCACAAGCGGGCATGGACAGCCGTCGAGCTGTCAGTGCCTGATATCCCGCGCTCGCGACAGCGCCTGACATCGGTCGAAGAGGACCCTCAGCAGACAGCGTTAAATGGAGGTAGGGGCGCCGCAAACGATTCTCCCGAGAACTCCAGCAAGTCCTCGACCACCCCCCCAGCACCAATCCCGTTGCCACAGGACTTGGATCTCGTGGGCATCACAAGCAGGAAGTCCACAGCCTGCCCAGCTTGTAGGAAGCAAAAGGTGCGGAGTATCTTTTTTTTTTTATCGTATTTTTATTCTATTTTGGGTTCCTTTCATCGCGGTTTAGTCAGGTAAGCAGCACACCCTGGTTGACTAACATCCTCCCAGACAAAATGTATTATGGAAAATGATATGCCACCCTGCAAGCGCTGTGCCGAGCGTGGTCTAACCTGTTCACCTAATAAAACGGTCCAAGATATCATGGCAGAACAAGCAAGGTCGGTGACTTGTAACTTTCGTTATCCTGCATTGTCGGATGCTGACTCGCCCCAAGGTGGAATGCCCGTATGATGGAGCACATCAATGTCCTCCAGACAGCATTAAATGAAGCACGTGCAGCTCTCTCCTTGCCGCAGATCTCGGTCATGGACGGGCCAGCTGCAGCAGAGAAAGATACCAGAGCGTCGCAGGCTGAAACGACGGAAGACGACCTCAACTCGAATGAGGAGAATCTGGCACCTGACACGCTTGCAACTGCGCCAATAAGATCGTTATATGAAGTGACTAAACCCAGCGTTTCACACGAAAGGGATCACACACGCTTCTCTGGGCTCGTCATGGAGCCTGATTTCATCACTCGTGGAATCATTACAGAGGCAGAAGCGGATCGATTCACAAAGTCCTATATCGGCCATTTAGACCATTTCTTTTATGGTCATCTTCAGAAGTACTCCAATCTGACTGAAATTAGAAAGACTTCGACGCTGCTCGCTCTGACTCAGTGCACCGTAGCAGCGCTGCATGACCCTAATGGAACAGAAGCATACGACAAGCTCAGTCGAGAATTGCGCAATGTCACTTCGGGTTTGCTGTTTCGCACTCGCCTGGGTCTCGAGGATATAAAGGCCTTCTGTATGGCCTCGTATTGGCTGGGTGATATGACATGGATCCTGTCTGCTGTTGTTGTCCGCAAGGCAATCGCCATGCACTACCATACCTCGCACCTGAATCAGCCTCGCACTGATCGAGAGGGATTTTACCGTTCCCAGATGTGGCTGCTGATCTACCTGGCCAATGAGCAGATATCGCTCTTACGAGGTGCCCCTACCTGCGGCGTGAGCCGAGATTTCATCAACTGTGAAACCCACCTGTCGTCGCCTTATGCCGGAGAAGTTGACCGTCGACTCATAAGCCACATTGACCTGCTCATCCTGCTGAACCGTGTTCGTGAAACATACGGAGTGGACACACTTAAACCAATTCCGTTCTCCCTCATTCCCCAATTGCGCGAGTATCTACTGGAGCTCGAACGCTGGGGTAATAAGTGGTCCGGCAGACTAGCCCGTAACCACTGGTTGGGGAGCTTTCCTTCTCAAGCAGTCCAGCTCCACTGGAGATTCGCCAAATTTTTCCTATGTACCCTAGCATATCGTGGTCTCAACGTTGAGTCCACAACGATGACTCTGTCTCGGGAACTGGAAGATATTGCCGCAAATGCAATCACCACCGCCCTATCGATCCTCCAAATGCTAATTGACTCTGATGAGCTTCGCGCCTACCTCGTTGGTATCCCGCACTATTTCCACACCATGTTTGCCTTTGCAGCCGTCTTTCTCCTCAAGGTCGCCACACGCTACAAGCAGCATGTGCGTGTGGATTTGGATATTGTGTTTGGGACGAACAAAAAAGTCCTCCAGATATTCCAGAATTGTCCCTGCGCGAAACAACACCTCGTCAATCGCATCGCACAGGGCCTGAAAGAAATGATCGATCGATGCGAGAAGCAGATCGCTGCAGAACAGAACCGGTCCCAAACGATCATGGCGGGTGGCAGAATGGTGCCAGCTCACCATCCTGTGGGCCCTTCTTCTGCGTCGGCGAACGACTCTATCGGTTCTTCAAACTTCTCCATGATGGACGCAGCCCCAGATATTGTACCACAAGATATGGCGCGATGGCTTGACCTGGAGAACTTTGATTTCTTGTCGATGTCTCCACCACTTTGGCAGACGGAATTTGAGCTTTGACTACGGCTTTCCTTTGTGAATCTTCGATGTCTATTTGCTTGCTCGGACGAAGGAATAGTGGTCTGTACCACGGCTTCAGGAGTTACATGGTCAATGGATGTCAAGGGAAAGGGGAGGGGAGTGGGATTGGGACCTGGGTTGACTGCGATCTCCTTTGCAATTACTACCTGTATATATTGACAATACCACCTGTATATTTGTTAATTCGCGCCTTTTTTTTTTTTCGCCATCTGGCTCATTTGTCAAACCTGCTTCATATGACTTTAACAATGATGTGGATATCCAGATGAAACCCATGCATTGGAATGCAAAAGAAGCTAAATGTATCATACATAATCGAAATTTAGACCCGTACGTGCTTGCCATATATCGCGATACATACCTAGGCCATTGGTCAACAGAGAAAAACAAATAATGTCAAGCCATCAATGCAGGCAAGTGAAAAACGAAGAGAGATGTTACACACAGTAAAAAGCAGAGTCCTGGAGGAAAAAAAAAAAAAATAAAAAAAAAGAGAAAAAAAAAACCAATATTGGACATGCTCTACGCCTCTTCGTCGTCCTGGTCTTTCATTTCCGTATCTCCGCCATTGTCACCACTGGCGACGGGGCTATCAGCTTCCTCAGCAGGTTTTTCGTCGCCTGACTCCGCCTTTTCGTTGAACAGATCATCGTTGTCGTCTTCGTCCTCCAGTGCAGGAGCAGGAGAACTAGCAGCCTTACCCTCCTCCTCTTCCTCCTCCTCTTCCCCTTCTCCTTCCTCCTCTTCCTCGTCATCCTCTATGCGGAAACTGGCCTTCTTTCGTCTGCGCTGAACGGGGTTCTCTTCGTCTTCGTCTCCACCTGCATCGTCAACGTCGAGCATCTCTTCATCATTATCAGAACCGGCATCTTCTCTTCCGCCTTCGCCAGGAGGAGAGGTGGCAGCGGGCTCTTCCTCACTCTCAGATTCAACGACAATCTCGCTGCTCTTGTACTTGTTCGACCTCGCAGCCGCTCTCCGCTCAAGACGTCTCCTCTTCTTGGGAGCAGGCTGTTCCTCTTCGACCTCGGAAGATTCGGGGCTCTCCGGTGCACTGCTCTTGTCTTTAGATTTTCTAGAACCGCCACGGCTTCTTCCTTCCTCCTCGTGCTTCTTCTTCCGCTTGTTTCTCTTCTTCTTCTTGCCTGATCCTTCAGCTTCAGATTCGCTGGCTTCTAATGCCTTCCGTCTTGCCTCCTCTGCACGTTCTTCCGCGCGCTGGGCAGCAAGCCTCTGCGCTTCTTCAAAGAGTCGTTGACGTTCCTCGGCAATTTGGCGTTTTCTTTCCATCTCAGCTTCTTCAATCTTGCGTCTTTCCTCTTCTCTTCTTCTCATTTCGGCTTCGCGTGCTTCACGAGCCTGCTGTAGCTTGGCTGCATTCTTTTCTTCGTACTCTTTTTGACTTTGCAAGGCACGTTGAAGCTGTTTGATGATGGTGTTTTCACCCATGTTGGCTCGCTGCTCCAACGTATCTCTTGGATACGGAGGGTTCTTGGCTTTGGCGATGTTTCTGAATGTCGCAATAGCCTCCTCCAGGCCAGCAGCAGCATCTTCAATATCCTGAGAAGTCTTTTGCGTTTCGGGTAGGTTTGAAACTAGTAGGGCTATTTGGTTCTGCACGAATGCGATATTGAACTCAAGATGGATCTGGTCAGGTGCAACAGATCGAGCACGCTGAGTATAATCCAACGCAGTTTTCATAGCAGCCAAATTTTGTTCTTGTTTGCCCTTCAATAGCCACACTCGTCCAAGGCAGGCAAGTATTTGGATGTCACGCGCGCGATCCTTTGACAGAGCAATTTCATACTATTTCAAACACATGTTAGACCTTCTGTGAAAGCAATTGCAGTCGGTTCTTCTTGAACTTACATTTTCTATCGACTTGTTATACTGCCGCAACTCCGCATAGACATGGCCTAGGTTCAGGTAAACACTGGCATCGCGCAGTGTATCGCGCACCTTTGAGAAGATCTGAACAGCAGTTGAGTAGTCTTTCCTGCCATCCACCAAAGCGATGGCAATTCCCTGTGCGGCATATGCATTCTTTGGGTCAAGTTGGAGTGCCTTGTCGAAAAATTCGACTGCTTTCTCGTACATCTTTCTTCGCTTTTCCCTGTCTTGCTCTGAATCGCGTCGCATATCTCTTGCCGAAAGCAGGTACAAGTTGCCCATTCCTGTAAGTGAATACCTGTCATGCTTATCGTAGCCCAAAAGAGTATGCTTGTAATGTCGCTGCTCGTGATCCTCAGCAATGTTCGCCACCCTTCTTTTGGACTTGCTGAGGTACCATCCGAAAAGAGCGCGTACTTCCAGATTCGTGAATTCGGTCTCGTATAACTTGGCCATTTTCTTCGGCCCCTCATCCGTCGGACTCTGGCGTAAGGAAATGTAGGTGAGTCGCGCATTCGCCTCAGTATAATCGCTGTGCCTCTCCAGTAGGCTCGTGTAAACCTTTTTCGCTTCTTCTAGCATACCAGACGCTTCGTATGTGCGGGCCAGGTTGTAACTAATTGAAGTAACGAGAGCGTCGGTATCTGTACCATCATCCCGTTCTTGGGATTTAACACACGCGTTGAGAGCTTTCTGGAACATATTCCTCGCCTGCTCGGTTTTTTCTGAAAGGTATAAGAAGCAGCCCATATTGTTGAGGAGCTGAGGGGCCAGCCGCTCTCGAAGAATTTCAGTAACCCCTTCTTCATCTTCAATATCATCAGGCCGTTCTGAGTCTGGAATCTGGGCCAGTTGCAGCTGCTCGACCTGGGAGAGGCACTGCATGCTTTTATCCGGCGAAGAACTCTCATACAATCGCGCAAGATAAAGCAAAACCGACTCATCTGGGATCAGCTTTTTCTTCTCGTCCTTCCATAAAGCACGGACAGATTCAAGAAGGCCGATGGCCTTTTTCATCTCTGTCGACTTGTCTTCCTTGTTGCCATTTGCCTGCGCCTCAAACACTTCTTGAGCGTAGAGGGCTCCAAGAAGGGTCATGGCCTCTGGATTCTTGGTCTGTTGGATTATTTTTTCCAGTCGGAATTTGGCACCGTCAAGGTCCTTCATCTTAACTTGCATTTGTACAGCTCCGAACTTAGCAGGTAAGTATCCCTTGTCTGCACCACCTCTAGCTTGATCGGACCGATTGTAGTATTCCAGAGCGCGAGCTGGGTCGCCTTCGTAGTGTTCCTTCCGTGCAAGAAAGTACCATCCATCACTCGCAATGGCGTTCACATCTGTGAGCTCAATTGCCTTGCGGGCTAGGGCTTCAACAGTAGGGAAGTGTTTACGTAGCAGGAAGTAGCCCCCAAACATAGAGCATGTCATTGGAGATTCTTTATCTAGTTTGAAAGCCTTCTGAGTGTATTGAGTCATCGCAACTTTGTAGAGGGAGGTAAAGGCAGGATCGTGCGTCGGGTGACGAGCGCTATCGTAGAGGTAGTACGCGCCAAGGAGGATATTCGCAACCTTCGATTCTGGGTTCTATGAAGTCTTATCAGCGAATGGTCAATAATCGGTTAGCATATAACGTACCAGGGCCAATGCTCGATTCCATGCCGCTCTGGCTTCTTCTTTGAAGTTCAACTGCCAAAGACAACAACCAATGCCTATCCGCGGATCTGGATCGCGAAGATTCGGCATTTTCACCAAGGCCTCTTGATATGCTTCCAATGCCTCGGGATATCTTCCAAGCATGTAAAGAGCTCTAGCCCGACCAAGTATCGCCATGATATTCCTACCGCCAAAAGCTTTCGACGACTCCTCGAAGCTTTTTAGAGCTGATCTCAGAGACTCAACTCGTTCAGAGGTATCAGCTGCACCTGGCCTGGTTGCCTTTGCAGGCGGTTGTAGAGAGGCACGGAGAATGGAGAGAACACCACGGGCAAGGAACAGGGGAGGAAAAGCAGGATTCAACCGGGCGGCTTCATTCAATGTCGATGTTGCGGCTTGAAGGTAAAGGTCTTTCGTTTTCGCTTCAGAGTAAAGTTGGCCCTCCGGGGCGACCCGGGGAGCCTGTCTCGCTTTTACCAGATATAGCCAGCAAATCCAACCAAGAAGCCCCAACCGCTCCTTTGTCGCGCCTTGCGAGATCGAGGAAAGACCACGTGTGAGGATGTCGATCGCATGATCGACTTGATTCTGCTTTGCATATGCGAGCGCAATTATGACCCAGAAATTCTTAGCTGCCTTCTCGTTATCGAGAAGGGTGCAAAGCTCAGTGGGATCATCGGGGAGCTCTTCCAGGCTGATCTCAACTTCGCTGTCGAAAGTGGAAGCAGGAATATCGATCGCGGAAGGGATATCGGAGAATCGAGAATTCGTAAAGGATATAGATTCAGGATAGCCCATGCTGCTGGCATGACCGTTAACGTAACCATTCTGAAGAGTCGCCATACTCAGGTACTTCCGCGCGATCGCGTTCGTAGATCGGCTACTGATCGAAAGGATTGACAACGGGGTTCATGATCTGGGAGCTGCAATACAGAAAAACTAGCTCCCGTGAGTAGAAAGTGAACCGTGTTGTGAAACTAAGGAGGGAGAGAGAGAAGGTGTGTGAAAAACGGAGGGAAAGCTCGGAGAATGCTGATAGTCGGGCGGTCTTCGTGAATGATGATGGGGTGTAAAAGTCGAGGCTTGGCAACGGGAGTCACTAGCCACGTTTCCATCAGCCACAAATGAAAAAATTCACGTGAAGGCAGCGATTGAGCCAGCCAACAAGAGAATCCCAAACAGTTCTATTAAGAGTCATCATCTATGTCGACTTTAATGAAGCACCGTGGTTGGCACTCTTAGGTAGATCATCCAGTAAAGTCCTTCTTCCCTGTCATCGCATCATTAAACATCCCAAATTCGCTACCAAAAACGCCCTACCAAAAACTTGACAGCAAAGAGGCCTTAAGCTTAAACAGACTCAAGACATTTTCAGCCAGTTACAGAAGCAGCCGTGTAGCAATTCCAAGCGTGACAAGAACGGCGAAAACTTTACCAACTTCAGTCCAATGGCCAAGTTTGATCTCGCCTTCAATATACGCCGGATGATGAACTCTGTTCTCGCCGTCTCCGTCTACATGCGCACCGTTCTTGTCGGTATCGTATTCGAAGGGGGGAAACTTTCCTGTCTCCATATAGTGCTTCATGAGCTGATCTTTCTCAGCCCATCGCTCGTAGAGCCATGCCTCGAACTTCCGTTGGTCCTCGAGAGGGATCGAAGAGACAGCAAAACGTCGCCAGTAGAAATTCACGACTTTGGGTGGGCATTTTCGAAGATACGTAGACCGCAGGGTAAAATAGGCCTCGGGATGCACGTCTTTCCTGGAAGGATGTCAGCGCCAATACTATTCAACTGGTGAGAAACAAACAAACAAAAAAAA
>FQSS02000657.1:8139-24174 GCA_900128795.2 Malbranchea cinnamomea | reverse complement strand
ACAAAAAAAATTCTGAGGGTTTCATACGGATGACCATCATAAGCAATCGTGCAATCATAAACCCAATCAACAGTCCCCTTCAATTGCTGCAAGCAAAAGAAAAGTCCAGTAGAGCGTGGGAGGAGAATGTGGTCGAATGACCGTATTCCTTGCTTCTCCGCATACGCCCTGCTGATTTTCTCGGTTCTAGGAGAGAGATTTGTTCCTTCCGGGAAAATTAGCAGCCACATTGGATCGTACTTTGGCGATTGTTCAGAAGACGTTGGACGAACAGCCTTCAATTTCTCGAGACGGTGTTGCATCCGTGGTTTGTCCGCAACCCATTTGCGTGCCATGAAGATAAACCCATAGAGCATCATTCCTTGTCCGATAAGAGGTATGTATTTCAGGGACTCTTTCAAAATGATGTAGATGTATCCATGGGTTTCGTTTGTGTATGCCGCCCACCACAGATATATCCAATCAGTGTACACCTGGTGGTTTGCTATGAGAACCAGGCGCTGGGCAAAATCACTTTTGACTCTTCCATCCTTGGTAAGCCCGATCTGACCTTGAACACTCTTGTCTCCGCTGATTCTGACGGGCGTAGGGCTTGCCCATTCTGTAAGAGCTGTGATGACAATGCCGAAGGATCTCTTTGTCATAGCAATATAAGAATTAAAGTAGTTTCTGTTAATAAAGTAGAGAGGCGTCCCCACCAATTGTGTTGCGACGATGGTAACACAGGCACAAGTAAAGCAGGTAATAATAACGAGGCTGCGAATTACCTGAACGAAAAGCCCGTAGTCCCCCACATGCTGTGGGCCAATATGTCCTAAGGTACCCTGGGTCACCTCATTGTTGTCTGCTATGTCTAATAGCTTGCGCTTTCGCGGGCCCTCGGAGTTGATCGTCGGATCCATACTTCTTCACACGATTATTATATGCCAGCGAAAATCTAGGTGTATGGACGCTGGAGAATAGGTGGTCCTGTTTGGGGCGCCTTGAGTATTAAGGGATCGCTAGGACGATGAGCCGGAGAATATGCAATAAAGACCCGGAAGCGAATGGTCTTGAGGATTCAAAGACCGCGAAGGGAGCGGTGTGTCCGGAAGCACCTTGGAACGTGATTAGGCAGCTGTCTCAGAGTCGAGGGCAGTAGCTTCGTAGATGTCTGTCGATGTCTGCCGGATAGCTCAGGAAAAGGAGTGTCTTAGAGACCTGGAGTAGAAATTCGACAAACTAGAACGACGATGGTAAAAAGAGAATCGCCTGCACAGCCATCCTGTCAACGGAAGCCCATGGATTCACAGGAGAAGGCGTGAAAGAGGGCATATGACCAGCTTTCAACGCCCTTCCCCCAAGCTTTGAAACTGGACTGTCAAGCTTCGCTCTCTGGCCAATCGTGCCGCGGTTCCTTGTGAACAAGAATCTTGCGCTAAGCCCAGTCGGGGCGATCAGCTAGCTTATGTAAGCTCCGAGAAGCTTCTCCGCTTCGAGATGAGCAAAGAGCGGGACTCGATAACTACCGAGTCATCGTTCAAAAAAAAAAAAAAAATTACTACGTACTTCTGTCCTGAGGCTCGACTGACAGGTTCCCCTTGAAGTCAAGTCGTCCCTGCGCCCAAGTTTTAACTGCTCCAGCTCTGCTATATTTCTGTGAGAATCTTTATGGCAATGCTCACCTCGTGCTGGTCTCCGAACCGGGAGCTCTAGAACCAGACCAAGTACTACTACTACCTACAGAAGGGCGAATCGGAAGAAAGATTATGGCACAGGAAGCACGACACAGCCCATTAGGATTACCGTCCGTTCGTTGACTAAACCTGCGCTGCTTGTGTTTGACGTTAACGTACAGACAAGCGAAACTCCACTCTCCGATTCTAAGAAACAGCTCGCAACGTCCATGATAATGGGTAACGCCCGACATTGCGTGAGGCAGTTAGTAGCCAAATGCAGGTATGCTAGCTGCAGAGGTCGAATGTTCTCGACCTCGTCATGTCTTCGACGGATTGAAGATATGAATAAGTTGCCAGACCGGATATTTCCACGTTATGAAGGTGTGCGTTGAACCCTGTTACTCACGCTGGTAAAAGACGATGTATTCTGCCAGCTCCGGTCGTATACATTCTTCTCTTTTGCTTGAGATTGACGAATGTTGAACAGAGTCCCGAGGAAGTGATTTACTTACGCTACAATGGCCAGCTCCGCCGCAGAATATTTTGCTGGTGAGGAAAAGAGGTGCGCCCGCAGTCACCCAGTCAGTCGTGGAATTTGCCAAGTACGATTCTCTTCAGCCGCCAGCGACCCCTTTCCATGGCTCTACGCTAACTGTTCGCTTTTCCTTAGCCATATCAATTCGACCTACGCTCCCGTCTCCGTCGTACTTGAGCGCGAAACCGCCGAAGAAATTCACGATATCTTACCGTTTCCCGTTTATACGAACGTATCGACCGCAGAGATACCACCAGAAAAAGTTGACTTATTGGTCACACTGGGAGGTGATGGGACTATACTCCGCGCGTCGTCGTTCTTTGCTACATCAAAGGTTGTCCCGCCCATCCTCTCGTTCAGCATGGGCACGTTGGGGTTTTTGGGCGAATGGAAGTTCTCTGAGTATAAACGTGCTTTCAGAGAGGTTTACATGTCTGGGGTCGGTCTCGGGGATCGTGCAAGCGCGGTGGGGGAATCCCTACAGGCGTCTCCTTCTTACCTGGAGCGACTGGCAGACTCGTCTGCACTGCGCGGTAAGTCGGCGGGGGCGTCCCGAGGTGCTAAGATACTGGTACGACGTAGACTTAGAGTGGGTGTATTTACGCCTGATGGGAAGCCGATGCATAGCAAGGGCGCCACTTTGTCGTCCCCTGCTGACCATGAAGATGGGGTGCATGCCATGAATGAGGTAACAATCCACCGGGGCAAACAGCCACATCTAGCTGTTATTGAGGTGTATGTGGGTGGGCGATTTCTCACGGAAGCCGTTGCTGACGGCATGATTGTCGCGACTCCGACTGGCAGCACAGCCTACAGTTTGAGCTCTGGGGGCAGTATCGTCCACCCGCTTGTCCCGTCACTGCTATTGACTCCTATATGTCCCCGCAGCTTGAGTTTCCGGCCGCTGGTTATCCCCGCGAGCACACCTGTGACCCTGCGCTTGAGCGAGAAGAACCGAGGCCGCGAGGTCGAGGTGAGTATTGATGGAGTGATGATAGAGCAAGGACTCAGTGTCGGGATGGAAGTCCGCGTCTGGGGCGAGGAGATCCAGACGGCTGAGGGCACTTGGCATGGAGGTATCCCTTGCGTCATGCGAAAGACTGTCGGGCAGAACGGAGATGCAGCTGACGGTTGGGTTGGGGGTCTCAATGGTCTCCTGAAGTTCAATTATCCTTTTGGAGCGGAGTAGATTCCTCCCACTCTTTAGAGTGGAAATGCAATGTGTCACAGCAAATGCACTCTCATGCACGCTCTCGACGGGGAAATCCCTTCAATTGAGTAATTTGGCCAGAAGGGGTAACTCCCAATTCTCCAGGACCAGTTCGGCCATTCACGCAGCAGATCAAGGATATATCCGTTGGGGGATTTGTTTGGTTACCAAGAGTCCATATGGTCTATCTGTGTGTCCCTTTCAAAGTTCTACAAGGGTCTTGTATATATGATACGTTGATGCTTTTTCTCATTTGCTCTTTCTTTTTACTATTCATAACATTGTTTACCCCTGAAGTTAGATATATTTTGTGTACTACTCACCAGTAACTGTGTGAATGTCCCAAAACATTGTAGCTGTTTATGGCACCAGAGAATTTATTAAGGAGAGTAGAGCAAATCACTGATTACAAACATCAACCTCCATGGTTTCTCTTTTTCTAACAAAAAATAATCCCATTTATGCACTTTCACTGTGTGTGACTTGCATGACACAGCAAGTGGTGATTCTGGAAGATTTGGATGTTGCTTTGGAGTTTTTTGGGGTGTTGCCCACTATCATCACAAACCTAATCCCGCACTACTCCTTTCTCCCCACACTTGTCTTACTCTCTGACTGCTCCAACACTTTAAACCAATTTAACGTACTACTGCTTGGGTATTTTGTGGTGCTCTCAGGCTCATCTGCCCCTTGTGGTTGATAACAAGCCACTCAGGAGATCCGCCAAGGAGACATCTCTCCAATTTGTCACCTGAAGGTCTGTGCAAAACCCCTGGCATCCCCTGACAGTTGTTTCAGTAAGTTCAGCCCGAACCATCAGCCGTCCATTCACCTTCCCCCCTGAGAAAACAACCTCAGAGCCCTTCTCTCATTGTCCTTGAGATTCTGCTCTTTCATGCTGGCCTGCTGTCCCGCTTGCAACAAGTGAAGTGGCTAACCTATCGATGCGTATATTTATGTAGAATTGGTGTCTCCTGGCCTTCAGAAACTCCCTGACGCGTGAACTCTTGATCACTATTGGATAGTCTCATGGTGGCCTTTTGGTATTGACTTCATTATGGCATCGCCTCGTGAGAAGTAAGTCCAATGGTTATCGGTGTGTTGTGGTGCTGTTTCTAGTTCCTCTGAACCTTCTCCCCTTCTAACAGCCTTCCTCTGTCGGGGCGAGACATCTTTCTCACTTGTTGCTGCTATTTTTCTGTTTGAATGGACCATCTAACTCTTTCTCTTCATGAACTTATAGTGCGTACCCGCGGGAACCTTTTATGAATCCGGGGCCTGCACCCAAACCCCCCACAGACCGTCCCCGCCTCAACACAGCTGCGACGGCCCCCTCTACTTCCTTCAACCAAATGGGACTCAGCTCTCCCTCCACACCTACCTTATCCATATTTCCGAATTCGAGCACTCTGTCATTGAACCAGAAAAACGGGAGCGGTGGAGTGTCCGTGATCAAAGAGGGATATGTCCGCTGCAAGGAAGACAAGTTTCTGGCGACATGGAGTCAGCGATATTTAGTTTTACGGGAGTTCCGGCTTGATTTTCTCAAGAATGAGACGGGAAAAGTTGTCCTTTCTATTGAGCTTCGCCATGTCACAAACGTTACCCGTTCGGAGGATACCAAGATGGCGTTCGAGATCACCCGCATTGCTAACCCAAAGGATTCAACCACGCGCAGTGCCCTCAGCGGTCGTGATGCTGCCACCAAGACAATCACCTGTGAAGTAAAGACGGATGAGGAAATATATGACTGGATTGACAAAATCTACCAGCGTTGCCCAGGTATGGGCGGAGTCAGCAATCCGACTAACTTCAGCCATCGTGTCCACGTCGGCTTCGATCCTCAAACTGGCGCGTTCGTCGGGTTGCCTCCTGAATGGGAAAGGCTATTGACTGCTTCAGCAATCACAAAGGAAGACTACAAGAAGAATCCCCAGGCGGTCATTGAGGTGCTTGAATTCTACTCAGACCACAAGATGCGTGAACAAAATCCCCAGTACTTCCAGGGATTGTCTTCTCCTCCAAGCCCTCAATCTACGCGGTCCGCGGCCCAACCTGGATTGCAACATGTCGACACAAATCAGTCTCACAGCGATAGGTCTCCGCATACGAATTCACCTGCACAATCAGTTCGCACGTATGGAGGACAAGACCGCTCCCATGATCAACATACCATGCAGGATCGCTCAAAGGAATTTCCAGATGCTGAGCAACGCCGGCGCATGGACGAGGAGGCACGTCGCATTCGTGAAATGCAACGTCAACGCGAAGAGGAGAAGGCACGTCGAGAACAGGAAGAATACAACGCATCCTTGCCAAAGACTCGTGTCCCCATCGCGCAGCAAGAACTTGTAGGCTACGGCAGCTCTGCCAATGATGCCTCGTCTCCTACAGGACGTTTCAACCCATCCAGACCGGCACCCCCGGCTCCAACCGGTGATCGCTCCCGTCCGCCTAACCAGGGACAACATAGACAGATTACTGCTCAACGTCCAGCGCCATCACCACCTCAACAGGGAAACAAGCATGGCGAGTCTGCAGCTAACACTCAAATTCCTCTTCGCCCAGCTCCACGTCCAGATCAGTCCCGCCAGCAGCAAACGTCCAATGCCCGGCATGCTCCTGATAACCGTACGCAACAATCCACTAGACACCCGTACAATAATGGCACCAGCGCTCAGAGCCCTGCGCCGAGCCGTATCCCTGCGCCTGTCCAACCCGTCAAACCTCTGAACGTTGCCAACAAACAACAGACAAAGCCAAAAGCAGTACCCGATGCTGTTCGCCAAGCTGAAGCAGCCCTTACCAAGAAAGCAGAACCCCGTCAGAAGGAGGTTCGTATGTCTACAATGAGTGAAAGTGAGGTGATGGAGCGACTCAGACAGGTGGTCTCTAAAGACAACCCCAACGACTCTTACGTCAAACAGAGAAAGATCGGCCAGGGCGCTTCCGGCTCTGTATATGTTGCGCGGGTGAGAGAGAGCGCGACATCACCTGTCGCACGTGAGTTGTATCGCACACACGGGCCCAGAGCTCAAGTTGCTATCAAACAGATGGATTTGAAGAGCCAGCCTCGCAAGGAGCTTATCGTGAACGAAATCATTGTTATGAAGGATAGCAGACACCCAAATATTGTGAATTTCTTGGATTCCTTCTTGCAGGAGCAAAGTAATGAGCTTTGGGTAGTAATGGAATTCATGGAAGGCGGTGCCTTGACCGATGTTATTGATAATAACCCAGTCATCCAGGAAGACCAGATCGCTACCATTTGCTACGAGGTGAGTCCATCACATTGTCCAATGCCTTACGGAGACATCTAACTTCGGTCTATAGACCTGCAAAGGATTGGCGCATTTGCACAGCCAGTCCATCATCCACCGCGATATCAAGAGTGACAATGTCCTGTTGGACCGCGTGGGCCATGTAAAAATTAGTACGTGCATCAAACCTTGAAGACGAAGTAACTTGATTCACTAACAGTATCACTTGTTTTTCAGCTGATTTCGGTTTCTGTGCAAAACTTACAGAATCTAAGAGCAAGCGTGCAACCATGGTGGGAACTCCGTACTGGATGGCTCCTGAAGTCGTCAAGCAGAAGGAGTATGGCCCCCGAGTCGATGTCTGGTCTCTGGGTATTATGGCGATTGAAATGATTGAGCAAGAGCCTCCTTATCTGAATGAGGAGCCTCTGAAGGCGCTCTACCTCATCGCTACCAATGGAACCCCTCGTCTCAAGCATCCAGAAAAACTGAGCAAAGAGCTCAAGTCTTTCTTGAGCGTGTGTCTCTGCGTGGATGTGCGAAGCCGTGCCACGTCCGAGGAGCTTCTTTCTCATGAATTCCTTCGGAACGGCTGCAGCTTGGCTAGTCTTGCAGAATTGCTTCGGTTCAAAAAGAGCCCTCAATGATTTCTTCACCTTCGATCCGTGACACATGAGGTTTGTTCTCTTTTTCACAGTTACGTTTGTAATTGATTTTGTTACTCTTTCCAGTCATGATCTACGATGATGACGATCATGCTATGCTAGCGATCTTGACCCACGCCAACATAGAAACCCCCCAGATGCTTGCATTGTTCCCCTCTAATCTTGTTTATCTCCAGTTGTTCTTCTGCACGTGAGCATCCCAGCGACTCGTGGTTGACTGTTTTCGTCCTCTTCTGTGGGTCTCCACTGTCCTGCATCACGACTTCACCATTTGCCCTTCTTCATCAATTTCTTCTTCTGTAATTACCTCACTGGTACTTCAAGTAACTATGGAGTGGAAACGGTAATTTACACCTGGCGTTTACGGTTTGAAAAGGCCTTGCGAATTTTTGTTCTGTCTGTCTTAACCTAGATGTTGGCAATCCCCGTATCATTGAAATCACGACGAACACGACCTATGGTGATAACTGTAATCGAATGAGCTCAGCAGTCCCAGCAGGTGCGAAGCTGTTCCCATCACAACTAAAACATGAAATATTGTGTGAGAATGGCCCCATATATCGAATTTGCCAGGCCAGAGTCGCTCCGGAATGTATCTCTGCTCGTTGTATTCGACAATGTTAGTCCCAATCCCGAAATGCCTACACGGGAACGAAGCATAGTACAACGCAGGGAGGTAGTGAAAGCGAAGAAAGAAAGTCAAGGGGGTATTACTAACCTCATAAAAGAATGACGCGATAATCATGATGGCGCCTTCGATAAAGTAGTAGTACACGCCCATTGTTCCCAAGGTATTGAAACCAAAAAGCATCGCAGCGTGAACTATCGGGGCAAGCGCCGAAAATCCCGTGCCTATAAAGCAGAAGAGACGAAACGTGCGCCAATCCGGACCTTGGAACCTGGGGCTTACAAGCACCGCAGCGGTGAGGACTCCCAACGTAACAATCTTAGAGGCATTAGTATTCATTTTAACCACAGCGAGCTAATGTTGAATAGTATGTAGTGGATGAAGCAAAAAGCATGGCGAATTGGAAGAGAGAGGTTACGCACCATCAGCCAGTACATTCTCCTCAGCGGTGGCTCGCAGTAGAATCCGAAATAAATCCCGCTAACGAAATCTCCCAGGATAAGGGTGACGATGCCCATGTAGTCGTACATGAGCCAGCGTTTAAAGACGCGCGCAGAATGGTTCATGAAAGTGTGGAAATGCGCTGAGACACCCAGACATACTGTCACAGTCAGGAGATGGAAAGACAAGAAACATCTATCTTTCCACACGGTATCTGGGTAGTATGTACTCAAGTAACCCTGCAGCGTCCACTGGCCCAGCACGGAGAGGGTCGCGGGTATCAGGTGCGAGTAGATGTTGCAGGACTCATTGTGCAGGTACGTCCAACTTTGGTAGCAGAGGAGTTTTGATCCCGATGGTGGACGATATCCCGTGAGGATAAACTGGTTTGCATCGTACCATGCTGGGACTTCTTCGATGGTTAGAAGGAACCGCGGCTTCAATATGGAGGGAGCTGGGTTTGACGTCGTTCGGGGGATTGCTTCATTCAATTTCCTGCGCAGCGCCATGAGAATCAAGGAGTATGCATGTACCTTCCTCTATGGAAGGGGTACTATTTACTTTCATGAAATAGTACAGCTGTGGCTTCGAAGAACTTGTGTCGCAAGCAAAAAGTTTTCAGCCATTGGGTCCTAAATTAGTGCAGTCCTGTGTTCTTACTTCTGGATACTTGCAGTCCTGCCCCTGATGGCGGTCCCAAAAAATCAGTAGTATATATATAAATACATAAAGATAACAATCAAATAAATAGAATATAACAATGAAGAATATATGAATATGCACCAAGTCGGAAATGATAATGAAGAGTAGTAAGCTCATGAAAATATTGGAGAGGTGCAAAATCGAAGCAATCAACCACTTGGGGTACTGTGTTAGAACCCAAGACAGTTTCTTCTGAGGTATGTAGGTCTTTTTCTGCCGGATCAGTCATGACTGGGGGAATGTAGAATTCCTTCCCAATAAACTTTGGTGTAAAAGTGTGCTGGAATATTAAGAGAGTTGGTTGCTGCGTATTCCTCTGTCTCCAGAGGAGAGGCATTATTGCTCACGGACCTTACCGAGTCCGAGCGGCCAAATATTGACAAGGTAGACTCTGGAAAGCAGAACTATAAAACAATATGCACATAAAAAAGCAAAATCATAACAGACCACATCTGAAGGGAATCCCTGATCACAAGGGGAAAAAAAAAGCGGGTGTCACCTTTTTTAGTGATACATCATGATCAAGACATTAAGATAGGAGTAGGTTATTGAAAACCAGAACCCGACTGGGAATTTGCCAATTCAACAAAATGAACACCGCGTAAGAATGACTCATCATCTTCATCTCTTAGATGTCCGGCAGCCACCAGTTTCAGCTTCCAGATCCTGCGCTCGCCATCGCTCAAATCTTCCCACTTGACTAGCGTATCAGGTAGTTCAACTGCATCTGCTCCGCCTACAGCCTTGACAGATATTTCGCCATGGCCATGGTCTTCGACAATAACCTGAACTGAAGCCTCAGGCCGCATCTCAATCTCTTGGCGGAGCATCTTAAGATATAGAGGGGCGCGAAGAGGCTCCGATGTGGTTGTGCGCACAGTCGGAATGTCAGAAGAATACGACGATAGTACGGAGGTGATTTGCTCAGAATCAGCCATATATGGTCGAGCCATAATTTCTCGAATACGTGGACTGAGCCAATTAACAGCACCAAGGGTGGGTGGGACGCCGCCACGAATCTCATTGAAAGCCTGGAGGAGGAAAGCGCCAATAGCAACGACTATCAGAGCCATAACGCTACTGAATATCGTCGTCCAAAACTCAGATTCTCCTCTGGCAAGAACGTAACGCGGTGTTTGGGATTTTTCAGGGTATGGAGCAAGGGGTAAGGTATGCACAACAGCGGTATTGCCCACGCTGACAGAGGCAAGTTTGATGTATTGAGTTGGTGTTTCCGGACCGGTCGGGTGAGCTGGTGGAGTAAATGTAGAAAAGACCAGCTTCGTCATTGAAAAAGGATGGACGTCCCCAAACCGAGCGTAGGACTTGAATTTACTGAAGCCTTTGTCCGGTGCATAATCGAGCGTAAAAATGGATATTGAGTGATCCCCAGCTGACGCTGCCACAACATACTGCCTAGTTCCTATGGCTGATTCAGGTAAGGCGCAGACATCCAAGCCAAGACCAACCTTGGCTGACGCTGGAAGCTTCTGTCTTCTTATGACTACGGCTTCAGTCGGCTGCGTATGTTTCAGAAGAATCAGTTCACATCCCGTTCGATTCGCGGTATTCTGGAGTATAATCAAGAAATTCTGCGAAAGGAATCGTAGGGCTCGAATCTTGTGCTTCTTCCCGTTTGTTTTTGGAGCTGTATATATACTCCGCGGCTTCATGGGAGATATCATAGAAGCGTGCAACGAGTTTCCATCGGTGTAAGCAATTTTATATCCCGCAGAGGTGGATATAATGTCCACATCTTCAGCTTCCACGTTGTCTCCCAATATAAGTCGTTCCAGTATATCCGAGGGCTGAGGGTTCGTGGAGTCAGCGTTGAACAGGACGATCTCTCCCTGAGGAGCAAATCCGGTGGCTATAGCGGCCACACGTTTTGCGTCTTCACCCCGCCATGGAGAAAGCCGTAGGATTCTTTGGTACGTTTCTTTTTCTTTGCCTGCTGCCGACTTTTCTGGTCGAAAGAACGAGACACGAGACACTTCCTTGATTTTACCGTGTGATTTGGAGTCTCTTTCGTTCTTCACGACTTTTACTCCAGTCTCGTTACTTGACTTATTCTTCGGCAAGGAATCGAGTCTGAACGTTCGAAGGTGTTTATTTCGGTTCTTTTGTTGCTCTTCCTGTGAGCTGTTGATCCCTGCCAAAGCAATGAGAGATTCATCGCACGAGTGAGCAACAGCCAGAGATGACACGGAGTCCTCGTTTCGCGAAAGGTCCAGTTCCCCAATCTGCGATAGAGATTCGGGGCGCGACGTATCGAGCAGGTACTTGATAGTAGAACGTTACCAAGTCAGCTGGAAGTCCATACTACACAGCACGCAGCATATGCATCAAGGTACTTGCGATTTTGTTTCCAACTCCACTTCGCCCCTCTCCTCCACCACCACCAACTATGAGAAAATCATCGTTGCGCGGGTCGAAGTCTGCGGCAAAAAGTGGACAAGCGAGAGTGACTTTTGCGGATCGAATATAAGCAGCCATTGGCCGGTAACAGTAATAGCTAGGTAATATGAATGGTAGAATATCGCTATTTACTCTTCTGTACTCCGCATTTCACGAAACAGATGGCAATAAAGAGTTAGCACAATTGAGCTGCTGGGTCGATAGGGTGATAAGCCACTTTGCGATCTTCAGTTGCAATGGTGCCACGTGAAGATCATCTAACCCCATAGAGTTAAAGCCCCAATGACATCACTGGATGCCTGAAGATCAGGGGAGGACAGTCAGGCTGCGCATCACAGTCCTTGATAAAATGCGGAGAGCTCCATAGATTTGCTTCAACTCGTACTGCATGGTGATATCACCATAAAGCGGTACTGAATCCTCTCTAAGAAGAAGTTTAAAACAGATAATTCTAAAGAGATCTATCACTGAAACCCAGAAAACGACCATTTTAATCGACTTCCTGGCCAACAAATTCCGGGAGACGTTTCCTGACGTCCTCCCATGTCTCTTCACCGTCAACAAGCGACTTGACTGCCTGGCAAACCTCTTCTTCGCTAGCGCGTACCTGCTTCATCGTATCACGGTCACGCAGGGTGAAGGTGTTATCTTTAATGGACTGGAAGTCCACAGTGATACCGAATGGTGTTCCCAGCTCGTCGTTTCTGGCGTACCGCTTGCCGATACTGGCAGAGGTATCGTCGACACGGTTGGAGATGCCAAGACGGCGCAGTTTTTGGCGGAGCTGTTGGACAGGAGGCTGGAGGGAGGGATGGCTGGAAAGAGGCACGAGCAAAACCTTGGTTGGTGCCACGGCAGGGGGGAACGAAAGAACCTATCATCGGTAAATCGATTAGTTCATCTTTGGACAATCATAGAATGAAACTGGATGGGTGGACCACATACACCGCGCGCCTCGTCGTCTGGCCTCGACCAGTATGAGTGCTCCAGAACGCAATAAAGCAGCCTGCCGATACCAAACGACGGTTCAATGACGTTCGGGGTATACTCTCTGATGTTCTCCACGCGTGTTCGTCTTTCAATCTTGATCAGATCCTTGCCAAGCTCGACCTTGCCATCGTTCACACCTTCGACCTCAACCTCAATCTTGCCCTCCTTCTCGAGCTGCAGCGAGAGCTTCTCCCGCACCTCTTGGGAGAGAGCCTCGATAGCAGCTTCAACGGTCTTTCCGTCCTTCTTGAAGCGTGGGCCAAACTTCTTCTTGTCCAAGTCGATCTGCCACTCCTCAATACGCAGGGGCTCTGCACGAGTCTCCCGGACAACAAGAGGGGCGCCAGTCTTCTTCTTGTGGACACTGAGATCGTATGCGCTTCTGTCAGCACAGCCGACACACTCAATCCAGCCGTAGCTAGTAAACAATTCTGCATCCCAACAATCGCAGGCGTAATGCGCCATCTCATTTTGCATGTGTTGTCGGAAGCGTATCTTCTTCGGATCCACGCCGATTTTGAGGAGGAAGAGATAAATGCGGGCGAGGAAATAACCCAAAGTCTCATTGTCTACAAGGCCAGTCTCAACTGCTTTACCAATGGTCATGGATGTCGGCTGAGTGCTGCCAGAGAGCTGAACATCACGGCTCAGAAATGCAAGCTCAATATTCTGAATCTCGTGGAATCGAGGGTGTTTTTTACCACCCTCAGGATCAACAAAGTGTTCAATTTCCGCCATCAGGAATTCCCGAACGCGAAGGAGACCGGAACGAGGAGAGATCTCATTGCGGAAAGATTTACCAATCGACGCCGATGCGAATGGCATTGATTGTTGATTGAAATCCAAGAGTTTCTGAAACGTGAGGAATTGACCCTGGGCCGTCTCTGGTCTGAGATAGCCGGGAAGGTTACTGCTGGGGCCAATCGAAGTCTGGAACATAAGGTTAAAAGAAACTGGAGGCAGTAGTTCGCCGCCAGTGGCCGGGTTCCGGATATCGTGCTTCACAATAATGGCACCCAACTCTTCGCCATCATAGTTGTCGATCTGAGCCAGGATCTCTTCATACTCCTTGACCACAGCATCATCCAGCTTAACGGCCTTCGTTTCCTTAACCTTCTTCTTCCGCTTGGCGTCCTTCTCCTCGTCAACTTGCACCTTCTGGCCACGAGCCTCCTTATCCCCCTTCAGACGCGCCTCTAAAACCTCCTCGATAAGGTGGTCTGCTCTGAAGATTTCACCGGTCTTGGGATCTTTGCACATCCAGTCGGCGAACTTGTCCACGTGCCCACTGGTTTTCAGGACTTCATGAGGTGTGAGCATAGTACAGTCGACCTCTAGCATGTCTTCTTCCAACACAAAATGTTTTCTCCAGATGTCAATGATATTGGCCTGGAGAGCGCAACCCGGTGGGCCGTAGTCGTACAAACCAGACACCCCACCGTAGATCTCAAAGGAAGGAGTGTAGAACAACCGTCGACGCAAGAGGGAGTCCAGGACAGACCGGTCAAGTGGCTGACCAGTCTTCGTGGTCGTGGTAGCAGCCATCTTGGCAGGAGATTTGACCTTGGGAAGTTGAAATCTAAGAGTAGTTAAACTGGTCGAAAAAGCTCTTATCGGAGACGCGGGGAGCGGAGAGGCGCGAAGGAAGAGGCGCGGGATAAGGAATTGGCTCATACAAGACAGCCAATTCTCTAGAATAATAGATAAAGAATGAGAAAGGGTGGAGGAAAGAAGTGAGGGGAGAAATGGAGGGCGGGGTAGAAAGAAATTTATCGCATCGAGAAAGGCAACCCTTGCGCGCTGGCTTGGATTGGATGAGTCTGCATTGCCATGTTTGACTCATGAAACTTTTCTGTCGGCGGAATATTTTTCCGTTACCGCAAAGATGTCCAGGCTCTCAAAGATTGCACCAGGCCAATCCTAGCAGTAAGAGTAAATTGACAGAGCTTGATTGCATTTCAAGAGTCAATTTTAGAAGATTCTCTGACACAATGCCCAAGTCTGGGCATTTTCCCCGGGGAGATCTAGAATACAAACCGAGAAACAAACTCAAGCGCCAACTCCTGCATGCTAAGCGGCAGAAGATCAAGGATGCGCAAACCAGGGCGGAACGATTCGCAAGGAAGAAAGAGGAGGCCAAGAATCCGAAACTGAAAGAGGAGCGATTGAAGCGCAACATACCTCTGACGTTAGACCGAAAACGGGTGTGGGATGATGTCGGAAGCGACGTCGAAGATGGCCTCGGCTTGAGTTTCGACGTAGAGAGGATAAAGCGCCTGAAGAAGCAGCAAGAGGATGAGGAAGCTGCAGTTCAAGAGAAGGAGCAAGAGAGGCGAGAAAGTGTAAAGAACGGCGAGGCCTCTGCGCAAGGCGACGACGCCGACGAAGTCGACAGCATGCTTGACTTTGAAAGTGATGAGGAAGAGGATGAAGCGGCCAAGGACAAGAATGAAGACTCGAAGAACACGAAGAGCAAAGGACCTCAATTGAAAACAGCTACGGAGCGGGCAACGAGTCCTAGTCAGTCCGTACGGAGTACAAAACTCGACCTTGCACCAGAAGCGCTTGCCGCGAAGTTCCCTACTCTCTTCTCAAACGATATCCCCACTCCGAAAATCCTCATCACAACCTCGATCAATTCTACCCTTCACGAACAAGCACGTATCCTTACCGAATTCTTCCCAAACAGCGTCTACATCCGCCGCTCAGCTCATCGCTACAGCCATAAATATTCCGTGCGAGAAATTGCCTCGTTTGCGTCCAACAGAAATTACACAGCGCTTGTCGTGCTGGAAGAGGACCAAAAGCGAGTGTCTGGGATGACTATCGTCCATCTCCCCGTTGGACCTACCTTCCATTTCAGCGTGAGCAACTGGGTCGAAGGCAAAAAACTACCTGGTCACGGAAACCCGACCGGGCACTGGCCAGAACTGATCCTGAACAATTTCCGCACCCCTTTGGGTTTGTTGACCGCACATTTATTTCGCTCGCTCTTCCCACCGCAGCCAGAGCTCCAAGGACGACAAGTAGTAACCCTGCATAACCAACGAGATTATATTTTCGTGCGACGGCATCGATACGTGTTCCGCGAGAAACGAGAGACAGAGAAGAGCGTCGTAGATGCCGACGGGAACGTGATGAAAGGCGTGGAAGGGATTCGGGCTGGTCTGCAGGAACTGGGACCTCGATTCACACTGAAGTTACGACGTATAGACAAGGGCATCCAGAGACGAAGCGGTCAGGAGTGGGAATGGAAGGGTCGCATGGAGAAGGACAGGAAAAAATTCCAATTGTAGCCGATATACCCATTTTCGGTTTTGCTAATGCTATTTTTGATTCATACTTCTGAGTTCGGACAACTTAAAGTGCCCATCGTTAGAGTATTCATTGTAGGTCAATCTTTAGAGCAGGGAATTGTCCGGCGTCTTCAACTCAACATGTTATAATATGTTTCATCTTTCTCGCTTCTTGTCCAAGCCTTCACTCCAAGATTTTTGAAGAATCAATTATCCCATACTTCTCGGGGCC
>FQSS02000659.1:24012-67786 GCA_900128795.2 Malbranchea cinnamomea | reverse complement strand
AGGGTGTATCTTCAAGCACGAAATGCCTACAGATCTTCCCGCTCTCGAGAGGCTCGGATTGAGGGGGATGGCTTACGATGCGCATCGACGACGTATAACGCGCTGGCCACGGCGCCCATGACCATGCCGATGAGCACAAACGCAAACATGATGACGGACGGGAGCCATCTGTACCGCCAGACGTCTGCAGCAAACCATGCCAGACCGTACATGCCGATGCTGCTGAAAAGCAGCTGCGGGAAGACGAGGACGATGCGGAACTCGGGTTCGTATTTGCCCTTGTTCCATCTGATCATGACTTTGGCGGACCAGTCGGACAGTAACCCGGAGAGGACGAGCCCGATGATGGCGCCGATGAAGGCTCCGGCGTAGGTGTATCCGGTCTCGACTTCGCTGAACCAGAGCGGCGGCGTCATGAAGACCACGGCCAGGACGACGCCGATGAAGACCGTCCATCCGATCAGGACACCTTGGATTAAGCATGCCTGAAGACTAGAGTTAGTTGCACCTGAAACAAGCAGTGTTTTCTTTGGGGTTGGGGACAACAGAACGAAACAAGGGAGGAATTACCCAGAGGATGCTTGGATACAAGAACAGAGGAAAGGGCCTCAGCAACAACTTGAGGAACTTTTCGTCCGTCTTTCGGCCATTGAAGGGCTTCAGTGACTGCCAATACGACGCTTTCCGGGGCTGAGCATTTTGCGCCTCCGTGGCGGCCACGTCTCCATCTGTCGACGGCGGCTGCGGCTTCTCCTTGTCGAGCTCGGACCTTTCTTGCTCGGATGAATGGGTGGCGCTGGCCGGGCCCTCGTTGGCCGCATTGCTCGGGAGGTTCCTCCGCTCCGCATCCCCCTCGTAGTCGGTGTTGAGATGGGTTGCCCGTCGGTAGGTGGTCTCCGGCACGAAGAAGATGATCAAGAGAACACCGGCGCCCGAGAAGATGGCCAAAAGGTAAAAGGACCACATCCATCCCATGGTGGATGTCAGTTTACCGACGATGACGGGCGTCAAAAAGGCGCCTCCGAACACGGCGACGTTGGAGAGCGCCATTCGCTTCCCTCGTTCCTAGCGTATGCGACTGTTAGCAAAGAGAGAGAGAGAGGGCGCATGGCAGGTGGTCGGGTGCAGCCGACGTACATGCACAAAGTAGAGATCTCCGACGGCGGCATTGACGAGGGCCTCGAACGGAGCGAGGCCGATGCCCTGGAAGATCCGCGCCCACAACAGACTGACATAGTCGTCTCTGCCTTCGGCGATGATCTTCCTGCATGAACCACCCCAGGCGGAGCTGAACATGACGAAAATGGTGCCCAGGATGAAGAGATGGCGCTTGCCCCAGATCCGCGCCGTGGGGACGCACAGCAGGCCCGCGACGCCCACGCCGCACAGATGGTAGCCGGTCAGCAGTGCGGTCTTTGTGAAGTTTCTCCGGAAGTAGATGGAGATCCGGACCGTGTTGGCGGCCAGGAGGGAGCTGGCGGACGCGCAGACCACGGCGACGAGCGAGAGGACACCGAGAATCACGTCGCGTTTCCAGAGAGGCCAGTTCTACATGTGAGAGCATCAGTAGGGGTTCTTCTCTTCCATTGGAAAAAAAAAAGATGCTCCTGCATACCAGGGGGTCATTTGGGTCATCGCTGGGCTGGGGAACGAGAATGATCGGGACGGGTCCGCTGCGGTCATATCTGAGATTGGGATCGATGGTTGCCGGATCGGACGGGCTGGTCTGGTCTTCCAGGACATAGGTCGTTCCTGGACAGGGCTGTTGTCAGCATGGAGAACCCCTGCTCTTCGAAGCTGAGGTCGACTCTTTTTTTTTTTTTCTCTCCCACAAGGTTCAAGGGGTAGGCCGCGCAGGCGGGAACCTCCGTACCTGGGACGTGGTCGAGTTTGGTGTCCTCTAAGATTCCAAGACCCATCTTTGCGTCTGGCCAAGGTCCGTCGACGGTCCTCTGCACCTCCAGCGTTCCTCGACGTCCTGTCGCAAATCGACTTTTTTTTTCTTCCCTTTTCCCCCTTCACGAAGACCGGGTGGAGGGGCGCATGTTCGTGGTGGAGGAGGCGGAGAAAGGCGAAGGATGGGAGGATCGGAACGAGGGAGGGTCAGTTTCGCGGGTGGATGGTCGGAGGCTGACGAGCGGAGAAGAGTCTGGCTGAGAGGACTCCGTGCCTTACCGTGCAGTACGACTGAAGTTGGAAGCAGAGCGGCAGAGGTCAGACAGGCCCTGAAAAAGCGTCTGCACGATCACCCGGGCAATTGTGTTTCCTCGGTTGCAATATTATGATTGTTTTGTTCTGCGTTCTGCGACCTCCAAGCTGAGATGTCTTGCTCAGCCTCCTTACGTAATACACACACTCTCTCTCTGTGTAAGTACAGTACAACGGAGTGGATTGATTAAACTGGATCCAAGATGACGTCTGAAAAAAAAAGTACTCTGTATGATCTAATAGAAGACGTGTTGCGGGGAAAGGTCTGAACTCGACAGAGAACTCTCTAGCCGGCCTGAGACATGGGAGCCCTGGGAGATGTGTCCAACCATGAAGTATGGATTAAGTACAGCCAGTCGACCGGCAGTTTTCCTCGTCCTTTGGTCGACTCTCCATTGCTGTCAACCTGGGAGACGAAGGACGGCCGTTTCGACGACATGCGAGAAGTCTCCCCCAACAAGTCAACCGTTAGCCCAGCGCTTTCTGATCACGACTGATCAGCATGCTCCCCTCCTCCCCTCCCCCCGCAAGAGTCGTCCTCCATGTCAAGGTACTCCGTATCCGCCTTGATCGACGGCTCAGTGGGGCCTTGGCTTCAAGAATGGCCTGGGGGACCGTCGTGTCGTCAGCAAGCCATTTTTTGGATGGGATGAGGCAGCTGGGACGATCTCGGGACAGGGAAGTGCACGGCATGATGTTCTTCTGGCCGTCCTGACAGGTAACGTAGGACACACAAAAAAAAAAAGCCCGTTGCTGGGTGGCGTTGGTTCGACATCAGCCATACATACGGAGTGCTGCAGAGTCCTACCCAAGAGGACATTGCAAGTCTATCTTGATATCGTGATTCTTCCATCCACACTGTTACTGTACTATGTACACTGTCCATCATTTGTGTGTAACTATGTAACTATTAGGTATGTAATTAATGTACTATGTACATGCTGGATGTACTGCTGCATCCTTCCCCTGGCCGATTCCGCATCGGGTTAGCCGCCCGCCACGGACCAAACTTGGCAGGCTTGGCAGGGCTGGGCGGGAGGTGACACTAGGCCGTGTTGGGCAAGCGGCGCGTTTCTCCTCATCGGGTAAACTGCCTTGCCGAACGCCCCGACACCCGTCGTGCTGTTTCCTCCCCCCTTTCCCTGTTCTTCTCTCTCTCTCTCTCTCTCTCTCTCCTCTCTCCAGCCCGTCGTGTCGTCTCCGTCTGTCTTGCTGCTGCTGTTCCTGCAATTGCTCTGCTCAGCGTTCGTCTGTCTTGCGTGCTTTCGATCCAGCCAGTACCGTCAAAGCTTCAGCCTAGCTTCTCTCTCTCTCCCAAAATGAAGACTGCTGCCGTCTCTGCTGCGCTCGTTGGCCTCGCTGCCCTCGCTACCGCCCAGGACCTCTCTGGTCTGCCCAAGTGTGCGGTATGTCCCTCCCTCTCCCTCGCTCGCTCTCTCTCTCTCTCTCTCTCTTTCTCTCTCTGCGCCCCCCTTATTCCATCCCGTCCAGTCTCGTCATGGTGCATCTCGTTCGACGACAGAACGGCCCTTGCAGTTGAAACAAACCCGCTAACACTTACCCCCTCTTTTTTGTTTGCTGCGTTGTTTATAGCAAGAATGTGCTGGCGACTCGCTCCCCGCAAACTGCGGACTTGATATCGAGTGCATCTGCACCGAGGGCAACTTCATGCAGGATGTCGTCTGCTGCGTTGCCCAGGCCTGCAGCCCCGAGGACCAGGAACGTGAGTCGCGCGGAAAAAAAGAGTGTCCTTGCCGCAATCCCTGATCTCGTGCATCCACAACTGCTGACCATTGATCCTCTTTTTTTTTTTCTCTCGTCGCTCCAGTCGCCGTCCAGTTCGCCAACGGCATCTGCGGTGGCGCCGGTGTGACTGACACCCCCCAGACCGCCGTCTGTGCCACCGGAACCGCCAGCCAGACGGGCAGCGCGACCTCCGCGCCAACCTCGGCGCCAACCTCCGAGTCGGGCGCCAGCGAGACGGAGACCGAGTCCGCCTCCCCCTCCGAGACCGACCACTCCAGCCACTCCACCGTCGCCGAAGAGGCCACCAGCACGGCGACGGAAGAAGCCGCCCCGACCGAGACCAACGCCGCCTCTGCTCTCAACACCAACGGCGGTGTCCTCGCTGCCATTGCTGCTGCCCTCGTCGCCTTCGCGTAGACAGCACCGTGCGCATGGGGAAGCGTGGGGCTGGATCTCGCTCCAGCCGGTCGCAGGCTTGTGGATGAGATATGGCCCTTACGACATGTATGTTTTGAATGTGCTGGCAGACTCGACATGAGAAAGGACCCGGTTACGTGTCTGTTCCCCCGGCCTCTGGTCAATTTCAAGGCGAGGGGGGCTCTCTACTTGGCTATTGATTAGGTACTACTTAATAATATCGACCGAACTTGTCTTGTAACACGATCATTGTGCTTCAACTCGTGGTCTTTCTCTCCAGCTTCGATGTGGCTGTCAATGGAATCAATTGAGTTTTCAAATCAACGCTAGGATGGAACGCGCCCTGACTGGTGGGCCGTCCGTGATAGAGATAAAAACAAGGCAAATGGGGGATATCCAGAAACAGGAACGACCGGGACTCCGCTGATAATGCGATGCACTACAATAAACCGAAAAAGAGAACAGAAAAGAAAGAAGAAGAAGAAAGAACAAGGATAAAAGGTAAAGGAACTTGGAGGTAGCTTCTCCGGTTGGACGGCCACTGCTCCCGGCAGTGAACAACTGCATGTCGACGGCGGGAACCCCAAGGACGTGTCTATTGCATATTGCCAATGCGGTCTCTCCATGGAGACGGAGTCGATCGTAGATGCAGCGAAGTCACTAGTCAGCCGTAATAGTATTGCTTTTTTTCTTTCTCTCTCTCCCCCAATGTCCATGCTCGATGCACATAGGGGGGTCATCTTCGCCGTTGCGTCGTCAGAGCGGTCCGAGCCCGAGTTCCTATCGACCGGAAGGACTTTTCGGTTTCGATCTGCTCGTCGTAGAGGGCGGTGACGACCTAGACCCCATTTTGATCAGCCCACGCATGGAAGAAAAAAAAAAAAATATTAATAGAGAAAGGGAACACGATTGGGAAAGCCCCGATTAGTCCGCTGAAAAAAAAAAGGGCATACCCAGGTCGAAAACAGCGCCTCCATGACCCCGTACAGCAGCACAACCCGGCACTTGAGCTCGTCGACGGACGAGACAAGCTGGTCAGCAGCCATGCTTGTGCTCAGACCCAGGATGCTCGAGTCGTCGACCATGATGTCCGTCTCTGCAGCTGCACCGACACCTGCGCCGGAGGCTAACGAAGACGGAGCAAGTCCCGCAAGCCCAAACGCACCGGTCCACAGCTCCGCGGGCGACAGGCCGATCTTCACCGTGACAATCAGAAACACGGCCAGCCGCAGCGTCATCAGCAGGATGCACAGGTGGCGGTACATGTCGGAGAACTCGTCGGTGATCTTGCGCACGGTGGGGCTCCACGCGGCGGGGGTGTTGGCGGCGGTGTTGCGGATGTAGCGCGCGACGGCGAGCAGGTGGTTGAGCGTGGGCAGCTTCAGGGCCAGCGTGAGGTCGAAGATGGCGAAGAGGAGGAGGAGGATGCCGCAGTACGCAAAGGGGGAGCGCCGGCGGGTGAAGGTGGGGAGGAGGTTGTCCTGTTTTGGGAGCGGACGGCCCTTCGATCAGTCATGTTCGCTCGATGTACTCAGATAGAGAGCGAGTTTCTTCTTCTTCTAGATGAGAAATACTCACAATCCGCAGCCTGCCATTCTGGTCGCTGTAGACGAGTTCGGTGTCGGTGATGACCTCGCGCGAGTTGGTCAGGTACACGGCGAGCACGAGCTGGAAGAGCGCATGAAGCTTGATGTAGCTTCGGGAAGACAGAAGACCCATATTTTTTTTTTTTTTGCCGTTGCGGTATGAACTTTTTGTTCCTCCTCCTTGCCTCTTTCTTTCCTGGGCTCAATCCCGGCTTTTGCTGACTGGCTGCGGGTTCGAGGTTTTCCTGGATTTGCTGGATGAATTCTTGATGTCAGCCTGCGGCGCGTGGTGCGCTGCAAGCCCGGCCCCGGTGCGTCCCGTCAGCCGCAGCAGCAGCAGCAGACCACGGTTCCCGTCGTCGTCGTCGTCGTCGTCGTTGCTGGTTGTTTGGAGACAATGCCCTGTCTGTCTGTGTACGAGAAGAGGACAAAGACGTTTGGTTTGTTGACAGGGGGAGAGAGGGGGGGAGAGAGAGATCGGGATGTTCTGCCGGAACAGAAGAAAAACCGCCGGGGCTTGGCACCCGCTGGCTTGTTCCTGAAGACTCGCTCGACAGCAGATCTCCACCATACTACTACTATGTATACGAGAGGGTGGTAGAGTACTACTGGATTCACTCTACTGCGGTCTGATTCTTGCACAGATCCCCATCAGAGATACCCCCTGCTCCCATGACTTGCCATTCGACAGAGCAAGATACATAGCTACTACTCACATAGCTGGACGGTCCTGCGGCTCCATTTCCAACGATGCCCCTCTCCGAACCGCAACAGCCCACCTTCCACAAGCAACGACACATCAAGTACTTTCTGCGATGTCTCAAGACCCTGCTGCCCCAGGCATATACCGCGACTGACTCCAGTCGCATGACGCTGGGCTTCTTCATCCTTGCGGGGCTCGACCTCCTGGGAGCCCTCGACACGTCCACCACGGCAGCAGAGCGCGCAGGCTACGCGAACTGGATATACCACTGCCAGGTGCCCTCCACGGGCGGGTTCCGTGGCTTCTCCGGCACCCATTTCGGCGACCAGCGGCGCACGGAGCAGAACGCGTGCTGGGACCCCGCCAATGTTGCCGCGACGTTCTTTGCGCTGGCCACGCTCCTGATCCTCGGCGATGACCTGGCCCGGGTGAGGAGGAGAGAATGTCTGCTCTGGTTGAAGAAGATGCAGCGCTCCGATGGCAGCTTCGGGGAGGTCCTGGGTGCCAATGGGGAGATTGAAGGCGATAGGGATCTCCGTTTCTGCTGCTGTGCCGCCGGAATACGGTACATCCTGAGAGGTCAGGATGAAGCATTTCTGAAGGATCTTGAGGATATCGATGTCCAGAGACTGGCCGAGTATGTTAGGTCTTGTCAGGTACGACGGAAGACTCTCACTCTCCCTCCCCCCGAACCGGGGTCTGTTGTGGTGCTGACCGATCGGTGTGCAGGCGTATGACGGCGGATTTGCAGGAGCACCTGCGAACGAATCGCACGGTACGCGACATCTTCCTTTTTCTTTTCTTTTTTCGTTTTTTGGTCAGCCTCGGATTAGAGGAGTCTGATGCTGACCTTTTGGCAGCCGGCCTGACGTACTGTGCGCTTGGCACCTTGTCGTTCCTTGGACTGATCCCCACGGAGCCTGGGAACACTGGACCGCCCTCAACAAGCCCAATAAGCAGGGCAAACGATCTAGTCGGATGGTTAGCAAGTCGGCAGACCAACCAGCTCCACGACATTGACGGCGACGAAGAAGAGGAAGAGGAACACAGTGACGCTCAGAACAAACCACCACCCGAGAGCGCACCGACGAAAAGCTCCTCGTTACCGCTGGAGGAGCTAATCGCATCGTTGCCAGCATTGCCCGAAACATCCCAATTGCCACACGACATCGTCTCCTGTGCGGGCTTCAACGGTAGGCTCAATAAGACAGCTGATACTTGCTATTCCTTCTGGGTGTCGGGGTCGCTTGCTGTATGATCCTTTCCCCCTCCGCCCCCCACAAGTGAGACCATTCTGGGTCGCCCACCTCTCCTACTGACACAACGCAGATACTGGACAAAATCAGCGTGGTGAACGCCGTCGCAAACCGGAACTTTCTCCTCGAGAAGACGCAGCACATGATCGGTGGGTTTGGCAAATGCGTCGATGAGCCGCCTGGTAAGTCGCGTCGCCCCAGCTCGGCCTTTCTGTCGACGTGATACATGCCACGTTATGACCAGGTGCTCATGCGGGAGTTGCCCACAACAGATGTGTTGCATTCATATCTCGGCCTGGCCAGTCTGGGATTGCTTGGAGAGCAGGATCTCGACGAAGTCGATCCCACATTTTGCACGTCAAAACGCGCACGTCAACATCTTGAATCGTTACCTTGGTGGAGAGCAAGGGAGACAATATGAATAATCTTTCCCCCCCCCTACATGCGCTATTACAACGTGCTACGAGAAGTAAATCACCTTCCTTGCCAACATACTCATACTCAGGCCAGAGGTTCCTACCATATAAAACTCCCGCAGCCAGCCAGCACAGCAAGGAGAAGGGACTTGGTCCAAGATATGTCTGCTGCCACTCATACATTGTAACTTGAATTCATACGAGTCACTTGGCTGATGACCTCAGACGCAGTCATATCCAACATGATTCCCCCTCTCGTCTACTTCTTCAGTTGAAAAGTTTCTCTTCTCTGGGAGGAGTAAGCCGGGGAAAAAAAAATTATTGTTGCGGCTTCTTGTTGCAAAGTCAGGTCCCTTCAAGCTAAGCCTTCTTTCCCCCGGTTATTCACAGCATCACTTTCTGTTTTCCTCTCCTCTTCGTTCCTCCCCATAGTTTAACTCCGTTTCTCATCCTTGATCGCCTTCTCTTCCCTTCCTGTCCTCAACGTTCTCACGATAGCTATTCTTTCGTTTTTCATTCACTCTAATAACAACGTCATTATCATCAATCGTCGTTTCGTTCGTTGACTTTATGATTCACTTCTGTATTGTTTTTTATATGTTCTCACATGAGGGCAACCCTTATCGCCCCCATGGTTCCATCAGACATGAGGCTCAGCCTGGCCAAGTCCCATGGTGTCCGTCCGTCTTCAGCGAAGGAGAAAGACTTCACTTGCAAGTGGGGAGAATTAAAACAGCGAGATTCTCTAGTGAGCGAAGTGGAGACCAGGGTTAATAGGACGCATAAGTATGTTGATCAAGCAGATACAGTGGCAGGTTACGGAGCGACGGTGGTACAGGGGACGTTGATTGTTGAGAAGGTTGGGTGGAGTCATCATTGTTGAAAAGCGAGAGAGAGACAGTTTTTCGAGGGTGTATATTGATCGAGCTTTATACAGTGGATAATGTTGAATGGTTATATATCTGATCTGGCCACTGCAGAGAGAGCTGGCACGCTGTGGTGGCATGTCTCAGGGGTATAATGATAAAGGGAAGAGGTATGTCAATCAGAACGCCTTTGAGAATCGCGAAACCTGGGCAGCTACACGCAACAAGCAGGAGAATTAATATAAATATGGTGCTGCTGCTGCTGATGATGATGGAAAAGGTACTTCGTAGTATATAGTGGGGGAATCTCTCTATAATCCAAAAAAAGGAACAAAAAGAATACAATCCTTGACCACCGAGAAGCTGGGGGGAGGGGGTTTCCAAAAAATGATTCAATACCTCGGGGATCGGAAGCTGAAGGCGGACGCCTCCAGGCGAAAAAGGAAAAGACACACAAGCGAATAATAGAGAAGAATAAAGAGAAAATTAAAAAAAAAAGGGGGGAGAAATTAGTAATATAGGCAACGAAGATAAAAAAAAAAGAAACCATATGCACGCATCTCCATTATACCCGTCTCGAAACAGCTGGCGAATAGAAGCGTTTGTAACAGGGGTGCTAGTGAGGTCATTAATTAAAAAGAGAATATGGGGGATGGAGGAGGGGACGAGAAAATGCTAATGCTGCTTCACTGCTTCCTCCTTTTTCGCGTCATGATGGATAACGGGTTTGTCCTTTCCCTGCCCCTCGTCGTCTACGACGGGAGGCAGGGGCTTATCTTCATATCTGAGCGATTGCGGAGAGCTCCCGGGCGTTCCCAGCTTCTTCTCTCGGAGGGACGACGAACGGGGGGGACGAATGAGCGTGGAGGCGTTGGCTTCGGCGTCGGACTGGGTCGTAGGCGTCGCGGCAGACTGGAACGGGGCCAGCTGCAGTGGCTCGTCGATCTCAATGGGAGGTAGCAGCGATGGTGTTGGCGTGGGTGCGTCATCATGCTCACGCCCTTGCGATGATGGGACGCGGTTTGAGGGCGGCGTTGTCTCTCGTGCTACGACGTCGTCTGTTTTCAGGGCAACCACAGTCTCCGCAAGGGCATCACCAGGATCGATCGAGCTCCTTGCCTCCGCAAAGGTCGAGCTCTTCTCGTCTGTCGGACCAAACGTTTCGACTTCCTCAACCTCACCGTCCTCACAATCGTCTTCTTCCTCCTGGATTATCTGACTCTTCCGTGCCCCCATCCCGACTCGTTCAGAGGTTTCGTTGCTTGCGCTGGGCACTGTCGGTGTTCCCATGCCTCCCGACGGCGTCATTAGGTTAGTGTGGATCGCCGGACCCTTGAACGCCGAGCGCTTCCTCCGGGCAAACACCAGGCTGGTGGCGGGCGAAGACATCAGTGGGGTGGGTGCTGCCTCGTTGAAGGCGCTGTGCAGTCCACTACTGGAACTGCCACCAACCGGAGCTCCGCGCACTAACCGAATCCCGCTGGGAAATGGGGTGGATGTGCTGGGCGTCGACGGTAATACTTTGACGGAAGCATGTGGAGATCGGCCGACAATCTTGGTTGATGACGATTTGGGAGTCTCTAGGCCATTGGACGATACGGAGGATGCTTTGGAGTGCGAGTGTGCGTGGTGGATGGTGCGGATGGATGAGACGGAGGAAGAGGTGGACTTGCGGCCCCGTAAACCTGCAGAAGATCGTCGGTATGAATTACGAGGAGTTAGAGGTGAGGGTGATAGCGAATTTCGGTGGCTCGAATTGCCGTTGAACTGCCGCGGAGGTTGGGATATCGAAGAGGGCCGTACGGCACCAGGATAGGAAGCGTTGCTCGGTGTCAGGCTGCTAGCAGTTGACCAGCGCTTGGCCTGTGTTGGAGTCTGCTGCGACTGGTTAAAGGTCTGATTCGTAGGGGTCGACATTGCTGGCTGTTGTCGCGGCTGTTTCGGGTCGGCATGTTTGTTTTTCGGTCCGCCAGCCTTGTCTGTCAGGAATTTAAAGGACGCCCCTGCATGCCCAAAGGCCTTGGAATGAGGAGACTTGGCCCGTTTTGTCGATTCGATAAGCCAGTGCTTGAGAGAGGCCAGCTGGCTGATGATCGGATACTGGCGGCGACGCTGGCCGCCCCGTCTTAAAATGCTACGAGGGCGCAAGTCGGGCTGCGATGCACTAAGGTGAAGAGTGCTACTGCGAGATATCCTCCGTTCCTTGGGAGGTGGGATCGGCCGATTGCTAGTAGAACTGACCGAACGCCTAGCAGCGTCCTTTTCAACAGGAGGGGGTGGAGGTAGCGAGTCCGGTGAAGCAACGACTGTGTTGGAAGTTTCGGGTAGCTTAGGTAGATCAGGTATTAAGAGTGCAGCTGCACAAAGAGTCAGCAACACCAGTTGTAGAATCTATTTAGAAAAACAAGGAACCTACGGTTCGGGATACTCCTCCTTTCCCTTCTCCCCCTACTTCGCGGAGGCTCATTGGCATGGCCCTCCTCCTCTACTTCCACGAGCGCAGCAGATATCCGTTCCAGCCGGCTACTAGCTGCGCTCAGGCGGCGGAGATTCTTCGCTTCGGCCTCTCTTTCCCGCCGCTTACGTTCTCGCCGTCTCTCCTTTCTCTCCTCCTTTTCGATCAGCAGGGCCCACCATCCTGCAAGCGCATCACATCTTTGAGCAAGCACATTCTCGATGACCTGATCGGTATTCACACCGGCGCTTCTCATGCGCTCCAGAGTCGTCTTTTCCAACGGAGTGGAGAACGGAGGAGGGCGCGTCAACTTGAGAATGGCTTTCTGCGCGGGCGCATGTTCAGCGAGGAACGGGTGAGCAAGGACCTCAGACAGTGAGGGTCGAAGAAGCGGGCGTTTGGACAGCAACGACGTGACCAAGTTCTTGGCGTCTTCCGTAAAACGCTCGGTGAATTTGGGTTCTTCAGTCAGAATCTTCTGCTTCGTCGCCTGATCGTCGTCCTCGTCGAAGGGTAGCTCTCCCGCAATCAACGCGTAGAGTATGATACCAAGACTCCAGACGTCGACCTTCTCGCCCGCGTATTTCTCTCCACGGAGCATCTCCGGCGCGCTGTAGCAGACCGTCCCACAGAACGTCTGCAGATGCGCAGACTTGCCCTCGTATTCTCTGGTGAACCCAAAGTCACAAAGTTTGACATTCTCGTGCTTGTCGAGGAGGATATTTTCGAGCTTGAGGTCTCGATGGACGCAGAACTTGCTGTGGATGTAAGCAACGGCGCCGACCAGTTGTGCGAAGATCTTCTGGACTTTCTCGATGGGCATCGGTCCATGGCGAAGGAGGTAGTTGTAGAGTTCGTCACCTGCATCGCCGCGCAGTGAGCATCATCCACTCTGCATTTTTTTTTCTTTCGGAAAGGAAAGCCCACCTGGACAGTACTCCAAGACCAACCACACCATATTCTCCGTGACAATGACTTCATAGAGCCTCACTATGTGCGGATGGAGGAACTGGCGGTGGTGGTGGATCTCGCGGGCGAGGTTGGCGTCATCTTTGTTGGAGGACTTGAGCACGACCTAACAACGATCAATTGTGATTCGAATCAGCGTATGTCCCTTTCTGCGCGAGCTGCCATTTATTGCTGGGGCAAGACAAGACGGGGTGAGGAGCGAGCGTACCTTGGAGCCATTGGTAAGTTTATGTGTCGCGAGGTAGACCTTGCCAAAGGAGCCCTTTCCGATCAATCGACCCAAACTGTAATTTCCGACGTTGCGGAGGTCCTTGGAGGAGAACTCTCTGTGGAGGTATCAAGAAAACGTCAGCGCGGATAAAACGGGGGGCAATGGGATGAACAGTTTCCTTGCAGGGATGAGAGGCAGGAGGGTGAGCGTACTGCAAGAGCTCCTGATAGGAATCTGCCAACTGCGTGGAATCAAAAAGATATACGTCAGCAAGGCGAATGAAGAGCGGTATGGATCATGGGGTGCAAGACGCACTTTTTCCTTCTGCAATTGAGCCTCGCGCGACCTCAGGGGCGGCATGTGTCACGCAGATGTGTACGACTTGTTGGTAGATGGATGCGTAAAACGAGTGTCTGTCGAGACGGAGACGGGGGGGAACCGCTACGCTGTGCTGTGGTGAGGCGGGTCGGGATCAGCTGGGCCGACGCTGGGATGGAATAGCGTACGATATTCGGCAAGTAAGAGAGCTGCTCCTGTCAATGCAACGGATGAACGGCTGGCCGGGATGGTCAGGATGAGATTGGTTAGAGATTATATGATCTATTATATAGCAGTAATCTGCGGTAGTCTCTATCGAATTCGAAATTGGGACGAACGACGGACGGAGGCGCAGAGGGACGAGGACGAAGAAGTCGAATTGGTCGACAAAGAAGAAGTTGAAGTTGGAGAAGGAGAGAGAGACACGGCTCGAGCGATGGACGAATTGAAACCAGCGGAAAACGTGGATGGCTCTACGACGGCTACTAGATTCGGTGATGATGGGGAAAAAGTCAGGCACGAACTGCACATCTCAGCGACGAGAGCAACGAGAGCGACGACGACGACGACGACGGCGGCGGCGGCGGCGGGGGACAAGATGTTAGCAGCGAAGGACGGATTCAGGACGGACGTCAGGGGTCGTCGGGCGCATAGCATCAGAGCATGGCAGGGATGTTTCGAGGGCAAGAAGATCGATGGACTGATGATTGGGTGGTAGGAATTCGAACTGAAGGAGGGTTGGTCGTCGCTCTCTCTATTTCTCTCTCTCGGGGAACTGGCGGTCATGAGTTGCTAAGCCGGTTAGTCAGCCCGCAACGGCGCCAAGGCTACGACGCTCGCGTGTCATTGGTGGCAGGGCACCCCGTCGCATTATGTAATACTTCATTTTTAGAAACGACAAAAGACGGTTAGAGTAGGGAGGAGCATGTACTTTACATTACTACATAACATCAACATTCAATGTATTGACAGTCATCGACGAGGAACGAAGAAGGAAGATGATGATGCAGAAGAAGAAGGGGGTATGAACTAGTCTAGTAGCAGCACTACCACTGTTACAGTCCGCATCCCTCAGCTCCTCCTCTCGCCCGGTGCTTCCAGCTCCACTGCCCTCTCGTCCTTCTCTACGTCCTTCACCCCAGCCTCCTCGTCGTTCTTCGCATTCTCAATTCCAACCTTGCTGTTGCCAATCTTGTCCGCTGGGTCGCGGTACGACGGTACGAAGTTGACGCACACCGCGTACGTCCACGCAAAGACCATCATCTAGTAGGACACATGGAACGTCAGTACACCAGCGTGACTGCATACATAGGTACTACCGCATTGAGGTAGTAGTATCTCTGAATGTTTACTTTGCCATGAAAGGCTGGACGCTGTCTTTTCTGGGACGAGAGAGTACGTACGATCGTGGGCACGACCATCGCAATGCCAGTGTTGTCGTGCAGATCCGCCACATGGCCCGTCAGCGGCGGGATCGCCGCGCCGCCAGATACACCCGCCACGATGAATCCGGAGCCGCGCTTGTAGTACTTGCCCAGTCCGCGGATGCCCAGCGCCACGATGGTCGGGAAGCAGACGGACTCGAAGAAGAGGGTCAGGAAGAGCATTGCTGGACCAACATCAGTACCATACGGACATGCTGCTTTCGAAACCCTGAACATGAACCGAAGGAGATGCTCAAAATGGTCCGAATCGAGTGTGAATGGGAGGACAAGGTTGGGAGCTTACCGACTCCGGTGTTCCCCCTCTGCGTGGTCGATGCTGCGAGGAAGATGATCACGCCGGACAGGTACGCCAGAAACACCCAACGCGGCCGCACGAACTTCATGAGCAGCGTCCCCGTGAACCGGCCCACGGCAAAGGCCCCCTGTGCCCCGGCCAGCAAGCTCGATCCCTGCGCGCTGGTCGTATTTGGCCGTGTCTCGGTCGCGTAGTTGATGAAGTAGCCCGCAATAGCAACTGTGTAGTAACCGACTCGATCAGCATATCAAGTCGTAGTGAAAGAAACGTAGAGAAAAAGAATAGAAAAGATAGAAAAAAAAAGAGGGAGAAAAGACGCACCCTGTGCACCGGTATACAGAAACTGCGCAAACGCCGCATGGAACAGCTGGTACCGCTTCCAGAATGGCCGGTCATCGCCCAGATCCGTCTCCTGCTCCTGGAACTGCATGTCCGCATCCGTGACCTCGGGGATGTTGGAGACAAAAAACACGCCCGCGAGTACGAACACGAAGATGGCAATCGCAAGATACACCCACTGCACGCTCTTCAGCGAGTTCACGTCGTCCTCCGTGTTCTTGAAGAACGCATACGAGCCCAGCACGGGCCCCACAACGGTGCCGATGGCGTTGAACGCTTGCGCCAAGTTGATGCGGATCTCAGAGTACTTGGGCGGACCGCAGACTGATGTGCTTTTCGAGTTAGCGGTGTTGAGAAACACTCCCTACCCAGAACCCTGCCCCAAAATACTCTTGGTTGGAGAAGATGATAAAACGCACCCGACAGATATGGATTCGCGGCCGTTTCCAATGATCCCAGTCCCGATCCAATGACAAACGTTGCGCCGCAGAATCCCCCAAACGAGCGGTACACACCGGCCGGCCACATGCACAGAGCGCCGATGCCGTAGAGCGTCAGGCCCATGATGAAGACGGACTTGTAGCCCCATCGTCGAAGCATCCAATTGGCATATCCGAGAGACGCAAGGGGATACGCGCTATCATCTCATCGGATTCCGTCATCAGCGAAAAGGGGCTCCTGAAACTTCACCTGGGGCGGGAAAATTGACGACTAAAAGACGTACCCGAAGTAGGCCGCCTGCAGGCCTGAGGAGCGAGTCCTGGTGATATTCAGGGTATTCTGGAAGTGTTTGTTCAGTGTGTCCAACAGTCCGTACGCGAATCCCTGGCGGTAGGTTGACGCTCTCGTTAGTTACCTGATCGACTGCATCCTTGCTTTGCAGCGTCGAGATTGCGGAGTGATCGACAAACTCACCCAGAGGAAGAACAGAATCGTGACAATCGTCAGCGGCCACAGACTCTGCCGCAGAGTCAACTGCGAGGCACTCGTAACCTGATCATTTTTGTTGCGCAAGTTGGATCGCTTCTTGAGAAACTCCTTGAACCCCATGGTCGCGTGCGTGGGAGCGTTATGACACGATGAGTCTGCCGCCGTTCCTCGTCAAAGGGGGCAGGACCTAGATATGTCTAGGATATTTTGAGCAGTTGACCACCGAAGAGTAATATAATGCACAGATGCCGCAGTGGGGAAGTAGCAAGGATATTCAAGTACTACTGTAAGTAGTAGTAGTAGTAGTAGTACGGAATACAGTACTACTTTATATAGCTTTATCCAGAGTACAAAGTAATCTTGCTCCAGAAGTCACATCGTATTTCATCCACGAGCAACGTGCAAAGCGGAGATCCTCCCGCTCATCAGCTAGGACAAGTCGTCAGATTTTGAACGCGTCGGGAGGGACAAGGTCCTACTGTGATGGTTCAACTCCCAGGATTACAGTATTCATCCCCAGCACGTTACACCACCAACTGACACGACCAAAAACGCAGAGCATCGACTCGCCACCGCGGACCCGCAGGATTTTGGCTTCTCCGGAGTCTGGGGAATCGCCGCGTGCTGCTTCGTACTGTTCCGAACTGGCAGATGCGAATCATGAGTTACTCATCCTGGGTTCCGTCAAGCAGGCCCAGTTGAGTCTCGGAGGATGTCCAGGGTCCCGTTTGCGAAAATGATCGAAGCACCACTTCCCCAGCAGGTCTGCTCCGCCTTTCAACCCATTCCCCTTGTCTGTACTGTACTGTACGGGTTTCCCCGGACTTGGATTCTCCGCAGAAGAGGCCAAAGGTTGGTTAGCTGCAGGGAAACACAACTGGATAAAGGGGATGAGTGGAGTGCGGGACAGCAGGGGGCCAATCGTGTTGAGTCTGCAAAGGCTCAACTGTGGGGAATTTTTCTTAATGTCCGTAGTAAGCTTCGTCGTTTTTGCTCCCACCACTTCTGTTGAAGTCCCTGATGAAGACCCAATACGGCTTGATGAGTGATTTTCTGAGCGAAACTTTGATCGGCGCAACTCCGATCACCAGTTTCTCAGCAGCTCGGTGTGTTTTGTGGATGAATTCCAGTCTTGGATCAACGAATTTACTTTTGGTGGCAGGAACGTCGACGCCTGGACGCATGGAGTGTGTCTCCGTGTTCTTATTATCCGAGACCTTGGAAAGTATCTCAGAAAAATCTCTTGCACCGTCGTCATGTTAAGACAAGCACAGACAGGGCCATAAAGTCAGACCAGACCGTAGGTGGTGCTTCTGACAATCTGCGGATATTGCAGGGGATTCGAAAATCGTAATCCAGGTCGTTGAGGTAACATTGGCGTCGCGGGATCTGCAGCGCAGGAGCAAACTCGGCATATCAAATGCCCGCATCACCCGAGGAAAAGCACGAAGAAACGCAGATCCGATTGTTGGGCCAAGAGCAAGATGATGGTGATCACTGCGAAGATCTGGCTCCCAGACTCATTTGCCGCATGACGGCAGCCTTCCAGAAAAAGTCGGCTGCCAAACAAGATCACGAACCGTCACGTATCCAATTAACACTAGTACTAGGTACGAAATACTTCCAATTCCAATTTCAGGTTGGCGAAATGCTCCTAAGAAACCACGCAGAGTCGGAGACCATTGCGACGGCAAACCGAACATGTGGTGACATCTCCCATACTGACCTTCTCTTGCCTTGGGATATCGTCCACACCTCAATGCTAACCAGCCAGACTATCCTTCGAGATGTGTTGCCCTTCAACCTCCGGGTACAAAAAGCCAATTCACAGAAACGAATCCAACGAGATGACAAGAATTGAAGAGATATGCAAAATTGCGGAGAAACTCAAGTCAGAAATGAAAAGGTCGATGGGCAATAAATTCAATGATTAGAAAGAATCCCCATATCGACGAGCTCAGAAATATCACTTTTCCCAATACACAAATCTTCTTGGAGATCCCACTCAGAGAACTTCCTGAAACCTCCCAACACTAGGCGCCGGAGTCGAAGAGGCCTCATCGCCGGCTGCTGTTGGTGCAGGCTCAGCAGCATGTTGCTCGTCTCTAGCGTTCCTTGAGCCTCCAATGTTTCGGCCCGTCATCATGTGCTGAGCATCAAACGAGCCCTGAGTGCCGGCGGTGTTGCGTGCGGGAGGAGACCGGGTGAAGAATGTCCTCCAGGTCCGCTTCTGCCGTGACACCGTCGTCGTCTTTACTGTCGTTGCTCCTTCTGCAGGCGGCTGTGCCGCTGGGATCGTCGTTGAAGCACCAGTAGGCTCCGTGGCTGTTGCTGTTGCTTCTGGAACGGCGACTTGTGGCCTCTCAGGTTCCCGTTTTTCTGCAGAGAGACGGGGTGCTGCAGCGGGTTCAACGGGTCCAGCAGCAGCCGCGCTTGCGATTCCCCCGGTCGGCTCAGCAGCGTGGGCCTGGGCCTGAGATGCTTCGCTTGCTTTTGGTGAGCGTGGCTCATGGGCCGACCTGCTGCGCCCTAACCAAGATCTATATGGAGTCTCGCCCGACGGTGAGCGTGCAGCTTTCCGTGTCTTATATTGGGGCTTCGCCGCCTTGGTGTCCGGGCCGGCAGCTGGCAGTGTCTCCGAGTCCATCTGCTCGGCTTCAGCGATGCCCTCGGGAGCTTTCTGGACCCTCTCGCCAGGGCTTAGTGGACGGGCGACTCTTTCGCCATAGGGTTGGCCCATTGGCGCAGCTGGCACTTCATGCTGCGGTTCACGTTCGGTAGTAGGTCTCTGAGGCATGTCTGACCTTTGGTCTTCCTGGACTACTTGTTCTGGACGTGCTGTTTCCGACGGTAGAGGAGAGACCTGTTCTTCTTCTGTGTGGCGCGGTTCTCCTGCGGCAGCGGCAGCCTCACGGCCTTTCTTTCTTTCTTTCCCAGCTGCCTTCTTCTGCGCTTTGGCAGCCTTCTTCTCTGCCTTTATCCTTGCCTTTTCTGCATCCCTAAACTGCTTGGCTGATTTCTTCGAGTCTGCATATTTCGATCCTGCGACATGACTATTAGAAAAGAAAAAAAAAAAAATGAGGGGAGCTGCGACGAAAACAAGGACTGAGCGACGGTGGCCTACTCACGTTCAATCTCCCGTTCGACTCGTGCCACCTCCGCCTCGCGCTCTCTCTGCCATTGAAGCCATCGCTCGTAGTGTGCTTGGTCGAGCTGTGCTGCGAGATCTCGATTTCGAGCCTTGTTAACTCGACTGTCGATATCTGCAAAGGTAGGTTTCAACCGCTGTCTGGCCACTTCCTCAAGATCTCGCTGGTCTTCAAATTGGCGCTCGCGGCCCGGAACGAACGTGGTCGTCAGCTGGCCTTCCCTTGTCTCCCTCTTGCGTTCATGAGCTCTCGTCTCCCACTCCTCCATCTTTGCCGGGGTTGGTTTCCCCGAACGTGCATAGATGTCCTCGTCGATCTGCTTCATCGTGAGCTCCTTTTTCCTCTTGGCTGCAGCCATGAGCGGGGTGTCCACTGGCTCGGGTTCTTCTTCCGGCTCCTCCCTGAAACTTTGGAACGGTTTCCTCGTGGAGACCCTGCGCATTGTGGCTGAATCTTCACTCTCAGCCGCGGAAGACCACCTCCTCAACAAGTAACGGCGGTGTGAGACAGGGGCTCCAGTAACACTGGCAGGCCGTTGGCCAGAGTCGAGCCTCGCCATCTGCTCAGCCGCACGCCGCTCCGCGATGGCGTGCATATCCGCCGTCCGTTGTCGGGGTCTTTCTCCCTCCATGATCATGGTCCGACGGGATGGCCGGCCGTCGGATGGTTCGTTCTCAATCTCCGCCGCGGCAATTTCTTCGGCCTGCGGCATCAGCGCGTACATCTGCTGGGCCATGACGACGGCCTCGGCCCGTCTTGCGTCTTCTCTTTCCTTCTCATAGTCTAGGCTAGTCGGAGCACGACCAGACCACGTTGCACCACGGGATCTCCTCTGCTGCTCCAGCGGCGTCCCACCAGCTTCGTGGACGACCCTGTGGTGGCTGGTGGTCGCCGCGGACACGGCAGGTCTAGAGTAACCAGGGGGCACCCCGCGGTAGTACGGTTCACTACTGGACCGATAGACGCCGCTCAAGGCACTGGCGGCAGCGGCTTTGGCGTCCGGTTCATCCTCAAGGTACTCCTCCTGCAGGGCCGGCGGGAAGGATCCCACGACGCTGCGGGCTTCCTCGGCCTCTGCCGCCTCGTCTTGCGCGGACAAAAAGGCGGCCTTGGAGCTTGCGGTGCTCAGGCGGGACCTTGTTTTGACGGGGCGTTGCTGCCTATCGAGGGCTGCCAATCGGCCGCCATGGCGGTTGGCCGTGGATTGGTAGCGATGGGCATAGGCCAGGTTTGCCGCGGCACCAGCGGAAGCAAAATCGGGCTCCGTCGCAGGGACGGTCTTGGGGGTCACGTAGGCACCTAATTACCGTACAAGAAAGCGAAAAAAAATTTTCCAATGTTTTAGGGTCTGCGTTCCATTTGTGATCATCGTCGGAGGGGGAGTCTTACTGTATGCATCGATTCGATCGCCCTGGCGGGTAATCCGCTTGGAGTGGATGACATAGTGGGCTGCGGTGGCGGCTAGGGCAACGTCAGCAGATCCTTACTCTTCCCTGTACCTCTTCCAGTCATTTCGCAAGAAGATCGATCAAACCACTCACCGTGATGCTCATGATAGCCATGCCGGTGCTGGGTAGCGTGGGTGGTGACGGGATGGCTTGCGGTGGTGGCCATCTGGCAGTTCGGACAGGCTGACGCGCGGATTGGTAGTATGTAGTAGTACTACTGCTGAGTAGACTAGAGATGAGACGAGGAGAGAGCACGGCCACGGCCTTCGGCCTGGCTGGAGGAGCAGGTTCAAATAAGATTTGCAACGGGCAATGGGTAGACTGGCGGAAGTGACGGAGGGTGTGGGTGGGCGAGAGTTTTGGCTCGTCCAGAATCGAGTCGTCGACGTGGTTGGTATGACGTCGCTGGAGAGGCTCCAAGTTCAAGTACCGACCAGTCCAGCGGGAACCTACGACTACTATCCTATCAGCAGGAAAATACATACATTCCACCGCTGGAATCAACCCAGCACATAGTACTGGCCAAGTCCCCTTTACGTCACCACTCCTTGCTAGAGTACTTGAAGCCATCTTGAGGCATCTGTGCATCCCCCTGAGCGGCACAACACATCCCCTGACGACCTCATCCTCGGGGAAAGAACACAGCTTCTCCAGATTGACTTGGGGGAGACACGCAGAAGAATCTTTCGCGGGGACACAGTTCGTGTAAGTAGTTTTTATGATCCATAACTGCAATGTGTTCTGTTGACATTCGAATCTATAAAACACATGTACCTTAGACTTGGTAAAGGATTGCTCACGGGGGAGATTCATCTCACATTATCCCGCCTGCAGCAAGATTGTGTATAACATTATTGTCCCTCAAGAATGCGCAGAATGCGGTAAAGGTATCTTGGAACCACTCAAACAAGAAGGATATGTATATATAGAGATATAGATTTAGAGACGCTAGTACATGACAAGGAAAGCACATGTCCGTCGATCACGGTCCGTGTCTAATCATCCGGCGGCATGGCGTCCCGGCCAGGCCGTCGGGGCGGCCCCGCGCACGTGGTATCCGCGGTACGTATTCGCCGCGTCACCCATGGAGTCCGTGGTCAGCGGCTGTTCGTAGATCGCCTCCGGTTGCGGCTGATTGTGCGGCCCTGCAAACGAGCGCGGGTACCTGACTCCCGCGCCGGCTGTGCCCGCCTCGGCCATCTCGGTCAGGCGCTCGCCTTGCGGGATGCGGCGGCGCGTGCGGACGGCAGGGAGAAGGTCGATGACGAAGGAGAGGATGTAGAAGGTAAAGATGTACGCGATGACTGGACAGGCATCAGTTTTTTATATTCTTTTTTCCTCTTCGGAGAACTGCGATGTTCAGGATGCAAGGGCAGACATACCCCATTCGAGGACGGCGCCCTGGTTCTTCCTCGTTCCGCGGATGCAGATCCCGAATGCGATCGAGAGGGCCAACTCGACGACAATGAATGTGAGCTTGACCCAGAAACTGATTGTGAGAATGATATGGTCTTTGTAGTGGATCCCCAGGCGCAGGTACTCGAGACAGACGAAGATGGCACTGAGAAGGTACCCGCCCCTGTGGCATTGTTAGCAAATGATCCGGTCATCAAAAGACCAGCGCACACCGTGGGGAGATCGTCAGTTGGACGCGTACATGAACATCACCAGGAAACCATTGTGCGCATGGGGATGTCGCAGTGTGTCGAATATCGAGAGGAGGATCAGGCCGATGGTGCCCCAGATCGCAAAGACTATGGACAGCAGCGCCAGTGACTTGTCCAGCCAGTTCTTGTTCCGCAGCAGGCGGCCCGTATGACGGAGCCAGCGTTCCGAGATGAACGCAAGGTTGAAGAAGACGCCAGTGATGACGCTTCCCGTGATAAAGAGGGGTTTCAGACCCTGCGCTCCAATATCCGAAATGTAACTATTATAAGAGCATGGAACTCGTCAGGAGGATCCGTGCAGACTAGGCTGAGAGGACACCGGAGTTTCCGACATACGCGATGCTCTGATTCGGCTCCATACTGGGGTAATGTGGGAAATCGTCCACGGCCCATCTTATTATCAGTGTGAGGAGGGTTGCTAGCCACATCCCGGCGGCTATGACGGGGAAGACCCAGTATGATATTAACCACATCTTGCCGGTAAACGTCTTCCCCCCCTTGGTCCTCTCTTGGCGCGTGCCAGGGTCAATTGACGGACTATCTGCGCCAGAGCAGCCCGTGCGTCACGGGAGGTATCGAAAGGACCGATTTTCTACGCGGGTGGGAACGACCAGACTGCGGGATACTTCTTCCTGAGTTCAACTGGGGATGATCTTGTCAGTCAAGGCATTCTCCCTCACAGAAGGGGCAAAAAGACACCCACAGGACCGCAAACGTCCCAGATTCGTGTAGATTCTCAGGAACCACGGTCCTCTGAGATTAGGGCTCCGAGGTGTCGAAAGGACGAGTGGTGGATCGTTCTCGTGGAGTGAGCATGGAGCTTTCAACAAGCTCGTAGGGCGGTCTCCTCCCAAAAGAAAGAACTCGGGAGAATAGACCACGCGAGCACGAACGACGGATGGACGCTGCCCACTGGAAACGACGGAGATCGACTAGAACTTAAATAAACGAGCGACAAACTGGAGATTGAAAATATCATTCATTACACATTCGCTAGTAGAGTAGTTACTCCGTACGGACAACAACGATGTTGACGGGCGGGCCCAAAAAAAGTTGCTCCGTTCCAGGGGTTTCACAGCTGATGACGTCGGCGTGGCTGGCTCCTGTTGTCGGGTATCCGACGCCATCCGGGTTGGCAGCAGAGCTTGAACAGCACCAGCATCAAGCCTGTACTAGTAGTCGCGAATTACTTCAAGAATAGCGGCAGTAAACAGAGGCTGTGCAGATGCATTGGAATCAACTGGGCATTCCTCCGGTCTTGACTGGAGACATGCTGCTCCTGCCATTTGTTTTAACTAGTTAATTAAAAAAAATTGACGAAAAGAGAAAAGGAGGTGCCTAGAACTAGTTACATGGTAAACATGTCTCTGTTGAGTGCTGTGTCGCGTGCTCTCCCAATCAGGCTTAGGCCGGGTCTGGGCAGCGGCTCAGCCCGGAGATAAGAACAAACGTTGATCCGAAGCCCACGCCACGTGGTCTCCGAGCCAACGTCCTGACCGGAGCAGTTCTCGTCCTGCATTGGAGCTGCCACTCTCTTGTTGTCGTATCAGTGGCTATTGCAGCAGCAAAGGGAGCTGCCTAAAACAGGTGCTGACATTGAGGCTCTCAAGCATGATTGAACTAGAGCGATTCCCATGTCCAAAAAGAGTTACTATCACGCCCTGCAGCTCATGGCTGGCTGCTTGAGCACTTGACGTGACTCGCATGATCTGCGCCTTTCCCTATGGCTTCAACTACGCGATGCCATGCGGCTGACCCGCTGCAGGTGGCTATGACCCTCCAGAAGAGGCGACGAACTGGAGCACGCTCAGCGAGCGGGAAACGGACCAGCGGCGTGGTTTCCAAACCTACTCACCTGTGTGCTTGCGGAACATCAGGATGCTTCAACACCTTGGTCTGTCAAAATTCATAGCTGTCGCGTTCCTGCTGGCACTGCTGACTGCGCTGCCACGCACACAGAGGTCCATTGAGCTTGATGATGAGGTGGCTGAGTTTCTGTATTGTGATGGGGAGAATCCATTTGAGATGCCCTTGACGACTACTTGTCATGAAATATGGTGTTCCAGAAAAGGGGATTGCCATGTGCGCGTTTGAGCCTGAGCATGATGGGCTTTGGGTGGGTGATGTCTCGCTGATGAAGACCGGTTCATTGAGAGGTCGGCCCCCACGGAGATCATGGCTCAGGATTGACAGCCTAAACTGAATGTCCGTGATTGTATAAGGAAGAGGTGGAAAGAGCAAATGAGAAGAGTGTTTGCTGCCTCCCTTCATTGTGCAATGCTGTGGACACGCGCATCTTCTTTATTGTTTTGCGGCTGCTTCGAGATGTTGTGTCTAAATACCCATGCATCCGTGAATGTCGCAGCGCCTATATCACCTCGCCCCGCCACGCAGATCTGCGTGGTTTGCCCAGGACATCTTTAAGCCCCTCGGCCTTGGGACCGTTAAGCAGATGTCAGATTAAGCGGTTCTTCTAGGTGCGATTCAAAGTTTGCGAACAATGGGACTCGGGAGTCGGATCGCAAGATCGCAACCCCTACGAGACCAATACTCAGTCCTGCAGCGCGGAATTTTATTTCATTTTTTTTATTTTTTTTTTAAAAACAAGATCCTCGGAAGAGTCTCGACCCTGGAATCCACAATCAAGGGCAGCCCACATCCCGTTTCCGCGAAAAGAAACGAAACAATGCGGGTGCGCGCATTCCGTGCGGCCCTGATAAGTGCTAATGGGATGCAGAGGGTGACATGAACACCTGGAACGACGAAAACACGGCTACCACGGGTACTGTATCATACTCGGCGGAGTTTCCTTTGTACGCCATATAGAATACGCCTTATATCAGGTTTGTACCGTGCATTTTTATCACGTCTAAGTCAATTGTGCCCTCTGCAGTTGACGGCTCTTCCGCATGCGTGTTACCTAAACTTTCTGTTGCCAGCCGTCGCAGTCTGCACCTAGCCTTGTCACAATGCCCAATTCCCCCTTTTCACCCCCCACGTCGTCAAGACGTGGGTATGTATTACTACATTGGAGTATCAATGAAAGGGGGATGGAACCTCCGGACGCGTCAAAGGTGTCGACATGTTGCAAAGGAGCAGGTCGGTTACCATTCCCTTTATCACCAGCACTGCTTAGGGGTAGTCTACGGGCCTACTCTGCAGCCCCCAGCTCCCGACTACTACTTTCTCTATTCTTCATCTGAACAGCTCACGACCATGAAGGAGATATGCAGTACGTTCTGACAAAGAAACTTGCCCATAGTACAAGTTCCAAAACCATTCCAATGAACAAATCATTCATGGTCTGGGATGATGCGAGTGATGATTCGGTTTCTAGTGTTGTTATATCATCAGTCATCTCTAGTACAGATCCCAAAACTACGCAACATCTGAGTCACAGCAACCGTGCCCTCGATCGCTGGAGTGGATTGCACCACGATGAAGCCCGCAGTGGCTCCATTCACACTTTCATCATCTCTTTCTTGATCGCGTGCATTGGGCACCACCAAGACATCTGCGGGGAGGACGGCCAGCCGATAGCCCTGCGGTAAAACGGCCAAACCTTGGATTTTCACTCGAGAGATGGCCCTTTGCTGGAAGATATCGCATCTTCCGTTGTTCCGGTACAAAAGCCTTCAACTTTCCACCTGGAATAAGTAGTTCCTGACATGTTCTTCTTCCTGCCACGACGGCTTGGTTTGAAAAAAAAAATCCATGTTGTGGTGGCCTTCAAAGAAAAGGACCTGACATACCTCATCTTGCGAAATCTGTCGCGTAGCCTGATGGCGGACTACATGGGGAAGGGAAAACACGTCGGGGGTAAAACGACCACAAAGATATGTGCTCATCCATCCTGACGAAATTTTCTGTGGCTTTATCCTGGTCCATTTCGTCATGTTCCTCTTCCAAGGCCTTACGCAGATCCTCTATTAGCTGCGGTTTTAGTATCAAAGTTTTTGACGAACAGATAAAAAGACCAAACATGTCTCAGCGAGAAGGCCAACTCATTGTCGAAGCAGGCGCCCTTGAACGAGACATCCTCTCTGTCAACAAGTTCCTCTTGGAGTTTCCAATTGGACCCCTCGCACGACAATAAACAATGTGCACCCGAACGAGCTGCCGTCCGGAGCGTTTCTCTCGAGAAGATGGCACTGCGAAGCATCCCTTCTAGCACTCGAGGAATTCCCAGAGAAGGGATACTATCGAAATGCGAGGATCGTGGAGACCACCTGACCCAGGTATCTCTCTCTCTCTCTCCCGGGTGCATGTTGATGGTGATGGCATGGGCCAGACAGTTGGTTAGGAAGAAAATCACAATATCTATCCATGATGCGGGAGTGCAAATCACCTTCCTGTCTCCATCCTGGATACTTCTTCTGGCACAGACGGTAACGTTTGTAAGCGGTGCAGAGAAGGCAGCTTGCAGAAAATAAAGAGCATTACTACTACCTCAATGCGTGCTCCGTCATGTAACTGAACGGCCAACCGCAAGGGACGAGAGCCTTGGACCAATTTATCAACTGTTTCCTTCATGATTATTAGTCCTTTTTTCTTGGAAGAAGGGACGGCAGGGCCCGCCACAGGACGGGAAGCAGACAGTCTCAGCTCGCCGCCCCTTCAGCGAGGGAAGAGAAGGGTTCACCAATGGCGGCAAAAAGATGGACGGAAAGCAAAAACAAATGAAAACATACGACAGCTGGGATTCGCTGGTGGTCACCCACCCAACTACTAACCAGCCGGCGAGTGGCTTAAGTACGGCTGAGCGGACGGGAAGCCCTGCTTTCCACTCCCTATGGTCGTATGTACCAGACACTGGACAAAAAGAGAATACATCTAGTACGAGATAGCAATAGTCACCTGTCACGAGAAGTTCCAGATCGGTCTTGCGATCAGGGAGGCAGAGGGGGAAACCGGAGAAAAGATTTTCCTAGAACAGCGTCCCAAACTCTCTTCCATCCATCCATCTACAACTACGATGATGTTAACAGAGACTTCCAGTACTGCTACGATTATTCCTGCCATCCCGTGGAGACAGCATCGCAGCAAAGAGGCAGGCTGCATGGCCGCTGGCAACTTTGCCATTAGTACTAGTACTACTACTCAACTAGCTCTCGTCCGTTTTCAGCAGTCAGATATTTGCCGTTGGGCATTGGAGCAACTGCAAGGTGGACTCTTTTATACTCCGTATATGCATTCTTCCGGCTGTTCCTCACTGGCAATGTCCCCTTGCTTCAATCATGAGGCAAGAAAAAACATCTGACTTGACGACCTGCTGTTTTCTTCGTTGTTCCTAGTCCAATCCTGACGATGGCGGCATTCACATCAACGCTTCTCGTCGTCCTCCTCGCATCAGGAGCGTTGGCAGGGCTTATCCCCCGTGCGGACCTTCAGGGTACGTGGTATACCTCCTATATTCTACTAGTCGTCCGACAGCTTCCAGCTTACACCGCTGACTCGTCGTCTGGAGCGGCAGCTCTACGATCCTTCTGCTACGAGGCCAGCACATGAAAGTACACCATACCAGAGGCGTGTGTTTTCCTGCATAGCTTGAGCTTGGCCGCACCTGACCTCCAGTCGAAATCTAGGAGACACATGCAGATCGTTGGCAGAGAAGTCCCACATCTCCATCGAAGAGTTCCAGGCCAACGTACGTACATCCGAACGGTCCATGGAGAATGTCCGGCTGTGCTGAGCATACACGCCGCCAGAACCCGGCCGTGACCGACTGCGACGGACCCCTGGTGCCCGGAACCATATACTGCATGAAAAGCAGCATTCTCGCCGTCCCCACGGGACCCGGACCGGCCATGTTTAGCACCCCGCCAATGGAGGCCACGCGGAGCCTCGCAACGCCTCTTCCTCCTCCTCCCCCTCCTCCTGCTTCTTCTTCTTCTCCGTTGACTGCTGAATCGACCTCTATCGCCATTTCTAGTTCTCCCGATGCTGACGCTGCGACCCTGACACCCTCATGTACCAGACCCAGCCCCATGCCTGCGCTGGGCCCTACATAACCCGGCGCAGCAAAAAGCTGCAACAGATGAGACTACGTCCCCGACGGAAGCACCTGTTTCACCGTCGTGCACCACCAGCACTGGAGGCAGATCACGCTGAAGGATCTGGTCCGATGGAATCCGGACATCAGGGAGAACTGCACGAATCTCTGGGCGCAGTTTTGGTTGTGCACGTCTGTGTTTGACGAGGATGGTCCGGCTTGGTGGTGTGACGACGACGACGATGATAGTCCGGGTGGGTAGATTCCCCGCCAACCTTTTACCTTACAGCCCTGTCTCTCTACGGTCTCTTCCATGCGGGCTATTGCAGAGACGCACCTGATACGTGCCAACAACCGGGCACAGCAGAAGCATCTCCCATCCCCATCCCCCAGCTGACCCAGCCCGGCCAAGCGCGCAACTGCGACCACTGGCACCTGGCGCAGCGCCACGACAACTGCTACACGCTCGTGGGCGAGGACGGCGTCACGCTGGAGGAGGTGCTGGCGTGGAACCCGGACTTTGGGGACGACGGCTCGAATATCTGGGAGGGGTACTATGCGTGCGTTGGCGTCAGGGAGGAGTAGCTGGCCAGATGAGAAGCCCAAAACATACCTCGATTTTATTTATTTTTTTTTTCCGGGACACAGGTCTCAATCTAGTTTATTACACCGAACGCACTGATTCGAATTATCATGCTGAGCAGCTTGTTCCGTTCCACGCTACCCATCCACCTATCCCCCCACACACACAACTCCGATACTGCGCTATATATATGATTACTATGATATATTATGCCCTGCAGATGTATAAAGGGTGGTTTTCCCCCAGTTGAACCGACTAGTCGACGGCAGCAGCAGCAAAGCGGTCCAGCACGGCGCGCAGCCTGGCGTCGGCCAGCAGGCGCTCGTGCTCGCGCTCGAGGCGGCGCGGGTCGTTGTCCTCGAACCAGAAGGCCCAGGTACTCTGGGTGTTGATGTCGAGGTTGTCCCTGCTGGACTTGAGGCCGACGTGCTGCAGCTGCTGCGGGGCGAGGGCGAAGCGGCGCAGGCCGGTGCGGTCGGCGTAGTCCTCGATGAGGCTGTCTGTCTGGCCGTGGCGGCGAGCCTGCAGGTAGGCGATGAGCCCGTCGAGGCGGGCGCGCGGGAACACGAGCCCCTGCGTGCAGCAGCCGTAGGCGTTCATCTCGACGACGCCGCGGAGCGGGCGCAGCGAGTACTTGCCGACCATGTACACCAGGGCGGTGAAGGCGGGCACGACGGCGAGGCAGAGCACGGCGACGGTGAGGTTGTCGAGGTACAGGCGGGCGACGGGCGGCGGGACGACGAAGCGCCGCAGCACCGCGAGCACGGTGAAGGTGGTCAGCATGAGCGAGAGGAAGACGAGCGGCATGTGGCGGTAGACGAAGTCGGCGTCGGACCAGCCGAGGGAGGTTTCGGTGTGGAAGAGTCGTAGGTAGAGCCAAGAAGAAGAAGACGAAGAAGATGAAACAGAAGAGGAGGAGGAGGAAGACGGAATAGCGGGGGGAGCGGGGGAGGTGGTGGTGGCGGTTGGGTGGTGGTGATGGAGCCGGTCGAAGTTGTAGCGGGAGTTGGAGTCGAGGTCGATGAGGGCGTGGAGCGTCTTTGCCAGCCAGCCGTGGGCGAAGATGATGTCGTCCTCGAAGATGGCGATGTACGGTGCGGAGGTGGACGCGAGGCAGCGCTGGAGGATGTAAACGTAGTCGCTGCGGCAGGTCAGAGCTTGACATTCGATCCAGCACCAAACACCTATACCATTCTGCAGAAAGAAAGAAAAAGAACAAAGACGAACGAACGGGGCATGCACTTACAAAACACCCTTTTCCCTAAAATTGCGGTCGCGCTCCAGACGCTGCAGATGGTCCATGGTCTCTGCCGAGACGTTGTAGCTCTCGACGGCGTCCAGCAGGCGCGGCAGCCACGGCCGGCCCCAGGCCGGATGCACGGCGGGATCGGTGTCGGCGAAGACGACCTTGAGGTGCAGGGCGCGACGCTCGCGCGGGTCCAGGCCGACGAGCATCGACCCGATCGAGGCGTCGAAGTAGTCGTCCTCGTCGCGGTGCACGGTCACGAAGCCGGCGCAGAGCAGCGGGTCGTCGCCGGCCTTCCATCGTGGAGCAGCAGAGCCCGAGTCAGAGCCGGAGTCGGAGCCAGGAGAGGCGTGGGAAGCAGGCAGGTTGAAGCCGGCGACAAAGTGGCGCGCCTGGTGCTCGCGGTACAGGCTGTACTTCCAGTCGTAGACGTGGTCGATGCGGAAGAAGGCCGAGTGCGGGTCGCGCCAGAAGCGCGACTGACAGTAGGCGAAGGCGAGCAGCCAGACGAGGGCGCAGCAGCAGAGGAGCCGCACGGCGAAGACGCGGAGCAGACGCTGCGCAAGCCGCCGGAGGGGCACGAGGGGGAGGAGGAGGCGACGGACGCACGGGAGGCAGAGGAAGGGGGGTTTCGGGTTGGAGCTCAGCTGAAACCAAGACCTGGACCCAGATCGAGATCGAGATCGAGATCTGGACCGCGATCTGGATCGGGACTGGGATTGAGATCTGGAGGGGACGATGGAGATGGAGAGGGATGTGCTTGGAGATTTATTGCTGTCATTGTTGTTGTTGGTGGAGGTGGGTAGGAGAGAATGAGAATGATGATATTGCATGATGCTGGGCGCCCCCAGTCTGCAGACTAGCGCAGACTAGCACACGGTGAGAAGAGCTGTGTGTGTATTTAGTCGTATGTCCGGGCAGGGCGTGGCGCCGGAAGATATCACAAGCGAGGGAGTCGGAAGACGTATGTCGTCAGGGAGTCAAGCGAAGGAATGAATGGCTGAACGAATGACTGGTGGTAGTCTCGCAGGGAACAGCTGCTAGGACGAAGCAACAGTGCGTGCACAGCCCATGATGAGCAGCAGCAGCAGCAGCAGCAGCAGTAGCAGTAGTAGGAGTAGTAAGGTCTCGTTCGTATAAGAGAAAAAAAAAAACTCCTGCGATGCCCGACGTTGCTGTCATATGCAGATGACGATGGGCCCACGCGATCCCCGGGACCAATGGCGGCGTCCGAGGAAGCCCGGGTGAGGTTCAGGGGGTTCATAGTTCATACTTAACCTTGATCAATACTGTAATGTGGAACTGGGCTTGTCTGGAAATGGCCATGATCAGCCGCAGCGGGCGGGTGGACAGACGGACAGACTCAGCTTGATGGGCCCTGGTGGGCCGCTGGGGCTTTCAGGGGTCAAGATGGGTTTTTGGCTCAACGTCTACACGACCGGGGCTGCGGGGGCTCGCTCCGCCCCTGCCTGGATTGCTCGAGGTGAGGGATTCCGGCTGATGGCTCAGAGCTCAATCAGACAGGAACTCCGCGTCCCTCTGGTACATAACTATTGGGTTATTACTTATTATTATTATTATTAATATAAGCGGTGGACGATAGGTCGTGCCGGACCAGCCCCGGTATACGACAGAGACAACGGGGTGTGAAGAAAGACAAAAGGTCGAAGGGGAAAAAAAAATGTCTATCGAGTATCTGGATGAACCATGCAAACTCCAACACGGGATAAGCCCGAAACAATAGAAAAGAAAACATTGGGGGGCGCAATAGGGATTCGAGGGAGATTTGGTCCTAGCGGGAGGTTTTGGTCTTGGTCTTGCTCTTGCGTCGTCCGCTGCTGTGTCTGTGGCTCCGACCGCCGCCGCCACCGCCGCCGCCGGTCTTGGTGCTCGTCGAGGGTCGTTTGGGATGGTGGTGGTTGGTCGCTGGGGGATGGTCGCTGCTGCTGCTGCTGCTGCTGCTGATGCTGTTGCTGTGCGGTCGGGCGGCTCGCGGCGGCGAGGCCGGGAGGGCGAACGGTTCGTGTGGCGGCGGGACGGCGGGGCCCGGGTAGCGGTGCTCGAACGGCGGCGGGCGGTCGCGGTGCGGGTCGTAGTAGACGGGGAGGTAGGGCGGCGGGTAGGCCGGCGGATGCGCGCGGTAGGACGCGGCGTTGGACGAGGCGCGCGAGCGCGGTCGGGAAAACGGCTGCGAGGTCGTCGATGACGACGACGAGACCCGTCTGCTGCCGGGATCCGACCATGGCGGGTGTTGGCTGCGCTGGCGACTCCGTTCCAAGGCGTCCAGTTCGCGCCGTGACAGTCGGACGCCCGCGCGGCCGGATCGCTGCGCGCGCCGGATCTTGTCCAGCGCGCGCTCGACGATCCACTCGTCGTCGTCCTGCATGGCCAGCTGCACGGCGTACTGGATGGTGGGGTCGGACCGGGAGGCGTGCAGGTCGTACTCTTCGCCGTCGTCGTCGTCGTCGTCGTCCGCACTGCTGCGCTCCTCCACCCGCGGCGAGTCCTCAGGCGTCAGGGGCGGCAGCGGTGGTTGGAGCAAGCGTTTTCCTCCTCCTCCTCCTCGTCTGCTGCTGGTGGTGGTGATGGTGGTGGTGGTGGTGTCCCTCCCTATTCGCGCCCCCGATGGTCTTCCCCATCGGGGCATCTCGGTAGGAGTTCGCGGCCGACCATCTAGACCGCCTCCTCGGAAAAAGCATTCTCGATAGGTTTATCCATCAGGGTGGCATGGCCCAGGACGGTGACGCCGGTGGCGCCGATGAGCCAGAGGGCGGTGCCGATGGGGGACGCCCAGAGCCCCAGGGGCACGGCGACGACGAGCAGGGCGGTGTAGAGCTGGGAGGTGGTGGCGCGGACGACGCCGAGGTCGAGGTCACGGCCCTCGAGCTTGCCGATGCCGTAGGTGCCGCCGACGACGAGCAGGATGACGAAGAGCAGGGTGAGGTTGGTGAGCAGGCTGTAGATGCTGAGCATGATGAAGACGCAGAGGTAGTTTGTGGCGAAGTAGCCGAGATTGTAGTGGATGCGGCTCTGGGCCTCGGCGAAGTTGGCGGGCTTGGAGAGGCGCTTGAAGTCGAAGAACTCGGAGAGGGGGCGGAGGTTGGCGAAGCGGGACGAGAGCGACTGGGAGCGCATGCTGGCGAACCGGTCGGCGAGCCCGAAGCGGGAGGAGAGGACGTCGAGGGGGAGCTGGATGGGGGCCATGATGGTCGAGGAGTTTACTGCAGTACCGCAATGGGTCAGCAATGGCAAGAAAAGAAAACGAGAAAAGACTTTAGTAAGAGTCTGCTTTCTTCTCTTCTTTTTTTTTTTCCCCCCTTTTGTCTTTGTTCAATGGTTGTGTTGTCCTGAGGCAGCGAACTGACTGGCACTGGCCTGGAAGTGACCTGGAACTGACCTGAAGAAAGAGGAGAGGTTCTGGGGGCAACAGTCAAGTGACGGCGAGCAAGGGAGCTAGCAGATAGCAGAGCAGCGGGTCAGAGCAGACGAGATGGCAAGAGCAAGAGCAAGACGGAGAGCAATGGTGGTGCTTTTGGTGACATGGAGAGAGAGAGGTGAAAGTGAGACAAAAAACCAAAGCAAAGAGAGCGAAAGGGAAGGGTGGCCGGGGAAAGGTTTCGCCGGTTCCTGGCTCGAACGGGGATAGCGGAGAGACTAGACCCGATCCGGACTAGCCTATCATGTGAAGCCAAGCATCTCACCCTGACAGCCCGAGAGAGAGAGAGAGAGGAAAACTTACCACTGCGAGTAAAATGAAGTGAGGAGGATCTGTAGTGGTAGCAGAGAGTAGGAGGAGTTGAGTACTCCATGGAGATGTTGATCGAGTTGGAGTATCTGGTCGCGGGGAGATGGCCCGACGAGGGACCGTCAAAGGCTGCTGGACCCCATCGTCGAAGATGGAGAACGGCCTCCTCGCCCTGTATATACCTATTATATATATATATATAGTTATATACTTACTGTCTCTAGAACTGACGACTCCTCCTCCTCCTGCTCATCGTCCGGTTGGGCCACGTTGTGGTTCTCTCCCGACGACGTTCTGCCCTTGGCTTGGGCCCGTCTCCACCCACGAGCTTGGATGTACCTCTGCACCCATTCTACGCCCTGGAGTGACATCGGCCACCTCTCTCTTCTCTCCCACTCTCACTCTCTCTTGCGTTCTCCTCGTTCTCCGCCTATCGACCACCTACGACCAGTATTGGATCAACGACATTGACGAGCCTCGCGGCTGCTGAGAGGCCACCCCGTCTCGCTCCTCTCTCTCGCCCAAAATGAGGCTCCACGCCCTGCATCTCCTCGTCCTGGCCGTGCTGGCCGTCGTCGTCGCCGCCTGGACCAAGGAAGGTCAGTCAGTCCTCTCTCTCTCTCCCCTCCTACTACTCCTCCTACTAGTGTCTGTACGGTGTAGTAATAATAGACGAAAGAGTACCACTGCTGAATCTGCTGACTGACGCTTGCAGACCATGAAATCTTCCGTCTGCGTGAAGAGGTTGCCGCCGCAGAGGGCCCCAACGTGACCTTTTACGGTGCGCTCGCCTCACCCTCTCCCTCTCTCCCTCTCTTTCTTTCTCTCCCTCTCTCTCCCTCTCTCTCGCTCGCTCAATTCATAGACTGACTATCCCAAGACGTCCTCGGGGTCAAGCCCAGCGCCTCCCATGCCGACATCGTCAAGGCCTACCGCAAGCAGTCCAAGCTCCTGCACCCGGACAAGGCCAAGCGCAGCTTCATGGCCTCGCGCGCCAAACCGCCCCGGTCGGCGGGATCGGGCCAGAGGCCCGGCGTGCACGTCGCCCGGCCGCCGTCGGAGCGCGAGATCCAGGCCTTCATGAAGCGCGCCAACGAGCGCTACGCCCGCCTCGCCGTCATCGCCGAGATCCTCAAGGGCCCCGCCCGCGACCGCTACGACCACTTCCTCCGCCACGGCTTCCCCCGCTGGAAGGGCACCGGCTACTACTACTCGCGCTTCCGCCCCGGCCTGGGCTCCGTGCTCGTCGGCCTGTTCCTCGTCTTCGGCGGCGTCGCCCACTACGCCGCCCTCGTCCTCAGCTGGAAGCGCCAGGTCGAGTTCGTCGACCGCTACATCCGCCACGCGCGTCGCGCCGCCTGGGGCGATGAGCTGGGCATCCAGGGCCTCGGCGGGCTGGACGGCGCCGGTGCGGGTGCCGGTGCGTCGTCCGGGCCGCGCCCCGATGATGGCCCCGCCGCCGCCGACGACAACCGGCCCGTCGTGATGAACCGGCGCCAGAAGCGCCTGATGGAGAAGGAGAGCCGCCGGGAGAAGAAGACGGCCCGGGCGAACAACCCGCGCGGATCGCCGGCGGACAGCAGCAGCAGCACCGCCGCCGCCGTCACCACCCCGGCCGGCGATCGCAAGCGCGTCGTCGCGGAGAACGGCAAGGTGCTGATCGTCGACGCCGTCGGCAACGTGTTCCTGGAAGAAGAGACCGACGACGGCGAGAAGCAGGAGTTCCTGCTCGACGTCGACGAGATCCCGCGGCCCACCGTCCGCGACACCATGGTGTACCGCCTGCCGGCGTGGGTGGTCCGCACGCTGGCGGCACGGCTGCGCGGCGGTGGAGGCCGTGGCGCCGCGTCGTCGTCGACCGGCTCATCCTCCACGCCGGTCGACGACGACGAGCAGGAGGGCACCGGCTCCGACGACCACCACGATCGGCACAACATCCCCACCCCGCCGTTGTCGTCGGGGGGCGAGTCGAGGCGACGCAAGTCGCGGAGACGGTGAACCTCACCCATTCGTCTCCTCTGTTTTCTCTCTCTGTCTGTTCTCGGGTCCTCTCTCTCTCTCTCTCTCTCTCTCTCTCTCTCTCTCTGTGTGTGTGTGTGTGTGTGTGTGTGTTCTCGGGTCCTGGCAGAAAAGTATTCTTCGTTATTTTTTTTTTTCCTTTCACATGTACATGTCATATTGTGTTGGATCTAGAGCGATACACCCTGGCGTGGAGGACGAGATCAACCTTGATTGCTGGGAATCGTGTTGGTCTAAGCCACGCGGATATGACTACTGGTACATACATACACACATAATGTAGCATCGGTAGGCTACCACATTGAGCGTCGATCGTGGCAGTCGTCTGTCTGGTCCTGTGTGTCCCGAGGAAAAAAAAAAAACCAACAGAAGAGAAACAAGAATACGTCAAAAAAAAATCATCAATCATCCATCATCGATCATCATCATATCCCATATCGCCCGATTCGTCACTTGGTCCTGACACGCCCGCCACCCGCGGCGTCTGGCTTCTAGACAAACATCCTGGCCAACGACACCACGCCGTTCAAGCTCTCCCTGACCGCGGCGCCCATGCCCAGGGCCGACCGCGCGCGGCCCCACTGCAGGCTCGACGGCACGCGCACGCCCAGGACGCGCAGCAGGCGCTGCAGCACGCCGCCGGTGAGGAGCGGCACCACGACGAGGAAGAAGACCTTGAGGGGGTGCTTCTCGGCGTAGTGCGCGATGGTGCGGAACAGCCGCCGGATCTTGCGCACGATGCGCGCGATGAAGCCGCGGCGCGGCTTGGCGCGGCGCGACGACGACGACGATGTGCTGAAGATGGAGCTGCCGGCCATGGTGCTGGTGCTGGTGCTGCTGCGACTGCGATTGCGATTGCGATTGCGGCTGCGACTGCGGCTGCGGCTTGCTGTAGAGAGGATGGACGGGGCGCTGTGGCTCTGGCTCTTGCTGCGGCGGCGGCTGCTGCTGCTGCTGCTGCTGCTGATGGCGCTGGCGGCCGAGGAGGAGTGGCGGAGATGGCGGTCCTTGGAGTGACGGTGACGGCGGCGGGCGTAGCTGGCAAAGGGGTAGAGCAGGTTTGCGTTCATTGACCTTTATCCGCCCATGGACCGACCGATTACCTGCCGCTGTGGAAGCCGGAGTGAGCCACGAGCAGGAACACGAGTCAGCGTGCCGTGGAGGCGTGACATACCGAGTCTCGAAGGTGAGGACGACGACTGCTCCTCCTACCACTGTCGTAGTCGTCGTAGTCGTCAATTGCGGCAGCCGGACGAGTCACAGCCGTCCGCACGATGGTCGAATGGCTGGAGAAGCAGATGCCAGAGAATGGATATCCCTCTCCTTCTGCGACGTACTACCGATGTACGTATGTCAGATGTGTTGCATCGCACGGAGAGAGAGAGCAGATGTGTGGTTTGTGGATCGCACGGCGGAGGCGGGCCCCCCCTTTCCGCGGCCCATCGCTGCAAGTCAGTGGCTGGGAGGACGCGCCAAGAGAGGAGCGTCTCTTCCAAAAAATACGTAGTAAAAATAAAAAATGTCATTGGTCAATGGCAGAGGGACTAGCGAGTAATCACGTGATGGGTCTTGGCAGGGCTGGCATCACGTGGATCGACGTCATGTGGCTTGGCGCGGCGGCCTTCGTGGCACGCGCAGAGAGAGAGAGAGAGAGAGACAGCTGGCAGGGCAAGGCGAGGATAGGGCTGGTCCGGGTCATCACGGCGATATCCAGGTAACATCCACAGACATATATGAACCTGTCCCCGTCCACGTCATATCTCGAGCAGATCTACGACGACGACGACGACGACGACCACTACGACTGCTACTGTCTCTCCCTGAAGACGACTGCACTCTAGCTCTGGCAAGATGGGTAAGACTTGATGCCGACGCCCTCACTCCCGTCAGAACTGGCCTGGCACTAACCATCCGCTTCCGTAGTGGACTCCACCGTCGACTACTGTGCGACTACCTCAGCTCTCCCTCCATCCGCAATGCAGTGATTGTGTTTGCCTCTGACACCCCCCCCCAGACAAGATCCTCGAGGTCCATCCCTCCGCCTCCGCTGACCAGATCCGCACCGCCTACAAACGGTAGTCCCTCGCCCCTCTCTTCCCGGCTAGACCTACTCTGCTCGGGCATACCTCCCTCCCTCCTCACTGACATGCGTCACGACAGGGCCGCGCTCAAGTTCCACCCCGACCGCGTGCCCGCCACCTCGCCCGACCGCGCCGCCCGCACCCGCAAGTTCCAGCAGATCAACGACGCGTACTACACGCTCTCCGACCCGCGCCGGCGCCGCGAGTACGATGAGGCGCGGCGCACGTCGCGCGCCCCGTCCCCGCCGCCGCACGACGCCTCCGCCAACGGCGCATCGGCCTTTGCGTCCGAGCAGTTCGGCTCGATCTTCGAGGAGATGCTGCGCGAGGAAGGCATGGCGGCCGAGGCGGACCGCGAGGCGGCGTCGCGGCGCGCGGGCTTCTGGTCCATCGTGGGCGGCCTGAGCGGCGCCGGCCTGGGCTTCATCCTCGCCAACGTCCCCGGCATGCTGGCCGGCGCCGTGGCGGGAAATCGCCTGGGTGCCGTGCGCGACCGCAAGGGCAAGAGCGTGTACACCGTGTTCCAGGAGCTGCCGCAGCACGACAAGGCGAGGATCCTGAGCCAGCTGGCGGCGAGGGTGCTGCAGAACGTGGCCTCGCAGGGCCAGGACTAGAAGCATGCATGCAGGACGTCCCCCGCTCTCAAGGGCACCATGTCCCCAAGCACAGACTCGGCGGCGTCTCTGGGGATTTGCCGCGCAACACAGAAGTTTCTGCCAGGGATGGCGTTTTCTGGACCCGGCAACTCACGGCCAACTTGGCCGCTCGATAAAGTGGGAGCTCCTCCCCGCTCGCCAGGGTGCTCCTCCTCCTAACTGACTCCGACACGCGCGAACCGGAGCTCAGCAGACGGGTCCAGCGAAGGCTTCGACAATACCGTACAGATGTTGGCAGTGGTGACATAGCTCACCGCATCATTTTTTTTTCTATCTCTCTGTCTTGATAGACTTTTGCCCGTCACTTCATGGCAATAATGGCTCGAGCTCAAGGTTGTACAAGAACTACTAGCTACACTATCTGGCAGGAATACTACTAGGACATACACACTACTCTTGTGGATGCAGTGAAACGTTCAATGTCATTGTCTAGGCAAAAGCAGATGTGCCTGTAAAAGAGGATGGCATGTGCTGTGGCCATTGCAAAAATAACTTATGTGCCAACGGTAAGTTAATTGATGCAGAAAATGCTTGATGAGACAAACGATATGTATTTCTGCTATCTTCATTAATGATCCCTCTTCCTGACCTATCGATCTTTGTTTTACTTTGGCCGTCCATCTGCCACGGCTTCCGCGCCTATCGATCGTCGAACCCAAACCTCATTTGTCCGCGGTGCAGTACTCCGTATCTGGCGCGAAAACAACCACGGCATCGTCGCAACAGCCGCAGGCTCAAATGTCGAGTCTGCCCAAAGTATGGTTGGCGCACTGAAGGAAACGAAAAATACATTTACGTGGAGTATGTGAATGGAATAGCACTTGAGCAAGCATGGCCATCTGAATCATGGGACATGAGACAATTTATCAGCGCCTACGACAGGTCGCGGTACGAATAATTCGCATACCCTTGGATAATTGATTTCCGGCAGCTAATCTTTCTTTCAGGGCCGCTGTACGAGAGGGCATTTCATGTAAACTATATGCATCAAGCAGGCCCTTTCGCGACTTTCACGACTGGTTTACATTCCTTCACCGAAGACCGATGCCAGATCCCTTACTCAGTTCCAGTGGAACATTCCGCCATGACCTCCCGGGCAACTGTGCAGTCAAATTCACTCGTGGCGATCTCCGTCGCAGTAACATTGCCCTTCTTTCGACAATAGTATCAGCACCGCTCAAAGGATCCAAGTGACGCGGAACCCCGCCACGCGACACCCGGTCACAGCAGTCTCGGGGCGTTCTGAACAACCGAGCCGGGCGCTGCTCGCAACCAGGCCTTGGGCAACAAGTCTAGTCTCGCATCCAACTCTGGCAGTTGGGTGCCTATAACAATTATCGGCATGTTGGTCGTTCCAATGGGGGAGCTTGGACGCCCGCAGGATTCCTGGCGCAGACTGGTGTTTTTCGTGTGGCGCCCCTGTGGACGGTGGCTATCGTCATCACGTCTGTAAGTCAATTGAGATGTCAACACTGGATGGTCTTTGATGAATGTCCAATAACTTCGAGCTGAAGGATTCAACCTGTGGGCACTCTTGTCAGGCCATTTGCATTCTTCGCAGGTGTGTCAGAATGTCGCCGGTCCAAGTACTCCATAATACACCGCTTGCACCCCTGGAACGGTGGTCTGGAAATGCCGAGCCACCTCCATCTCATCAAATGGCAGAATCAGAAATGGTTCCCAGCCAATACTAAGGCAATTGTCTGATGGCTACATAATACGTCTCGTTCAACTTGCAGCTTGTTGAGTGCCGCGATCTGCGTTCGCCAACACGTGGTGAAAACGCCCCCAGACGGGAAGACGAACCGGCGCTTTAATTAGACGATGTCGATGTCCTGGAGTACGGCAAAAGACAAAGCTTCTTGCCGAGATCGCGACTTTCTTCTGTCATCGTCAGCGGTGCCATCGATCCAAGTTCGTAACTTAGTTAACATAAGTTAATCTCTCACCTTCCCGATCACTTCTCCGCGTACACACGCGTCTGTAAATTCAGGAATGAATATGTCAACCACAAAGGACAATCAAGCTTCTTATCAAGAAGGAAGATTTTTTTCTAGCCATTGAGCCTTTCAAAAAAGGCCAAATTTCAAGTATCTGAGCTGCGTCACGTTCGTACAATGTACCCTACTCGACCCTCCGTGATCGACTCCGGGCTGTACAACGCGAAAGGATTCTCAACGCCAGAACTAAAAACTGACCCCAACTGAAGAGTCAGTGCTTGCTCAGTGATCCATGGATGAATGAGGGCTCCCGCCTCGGGTGAGCACTGTGCGAGAAACAGCCAATGTCCTTCTTGCCAACCGAGACAACTCTACCTCCCCATTAACCGTTGTTGAATGCTGGGTTAATCGATACATTAAACGTCACCCTGAGATTAAAACCCGATTCTCTCGATCGTACGACTATGAGCGAGCCAAATGTGAAGATTCCAAGGTCATTTGAGGGTGATTTGAGCTCGTACAAAACACCGTTCAGAAGTATGGGACTGTACAGAGGATATATACAGCTTTGATGAGACTGGCCTTCAGATGGGGTTATTGGGACAGCCAAGGTTGTTACTGGGAGAGGACTCTCCGTCCAAAGCGTGTGCAGCCGGGAAATACAGAATGGGTCACTGTTGTTGAAGGATCAATGCAACTGGCTGGTCATTGCCATCAACGATCATCGTCAAGGGGAAGTGGCACCAGGCTTCTTGGTATGACTGGAGGATTGAAACCAGTGAATTTGGATGGACAAATGAGAAGCTGGGATTGATCTGGCTCAAAGAGGTGTTTGATAAGGGCACTCCAGCTCGTACAATGGGCCAATACCGACTCTTGATTCTGGATGGACAGGCAGCCATAATGGACCTGAGTTTGACCAGTTCTGCATGGAGAACTCTGTCATTCCTCTCTATATGCCGGGTCATTCCCCCCATCTTCTGCAGCCATTGGATGTGGGCTGTTACTCTCTGAAGCAAGTTATAAGAAAGAGGTGGACTCGCAGCGGCTTTCTCGGCACATGGAGCAGTCGCTGAGCAACGGCATGTTCTGGCTGTGCCTTGCAGCGCGATCTAGCTCAATGTTCGACATCTACTAGACGTTTTCTGGACGAACTGTACTATGCGAAATGTACTATGGCCCGTTCACGTCGGTGGAAGATCGAGCGCGGACTCATCTTGACTGGGAAGAGCGTGTCACTGGATGGGATATTCCAACTCAAGTCCGAGCAGGCAAGAGACGGCAAGACTGACGTCCACTACACCACGGATGACTTGGTCGACCTGTGATTGGAACACATGTAGTTGGAAGGGACATTTCTGATCTTCAGTCAATCCCGTGTCTGTGCGTCACTCGACGCAGCTGTGGGATGTATTAACGTTGTAGCTCAATTTAAAGGTTGGCAATTGTCGCCTGCGCCATGCTGTAACGGCGAGGTTCCCTCAGTCATATTTCAAGGACTGATCAAGGATGGATTTCCATGGCGCATAGGAGCTTCCGCCCAAACAATGAAAAGGTTTGATAGGGCCATCTCTTTCAATTCTCCTTCCATCTTCCCAAACTAGAGATTGTGCAAAAACTCTCAGCCTTTGCCTGTCGAATTCTCGTACGAGAGCAGATCTCTACGACGTCATACGGTTAATCGGATCCCTCTCCCTCAGAAGTAGTTCAGAGCATTCCTATTGACATCAAGACTGCCAAGCCCAAGTCCGTTGGTCCTCCATTATGAGCCGGGAATCCCCTGGGCAGAGAGCCCGCGACAGCTTAGCATCCATCCTCAGCTACTACCTTCACAACAGAGAGTCGATCGAGAACTTTCCGTCATGGCTCGATACGTCATCGAACGAATCGGGTAGTATCCTGATTGGGGCTTTCGCCTTCTCTGATACCTTCGACCCCTGAGCAAGTAGAGCAGCGCAAAGACAAACTAAAAACATTTACTTGACGTCCAGGAGGTGCTCAACAAACTTGATCCCAAGGAAAAGGAAATGATGATTCAAGCGCAAACACCAGCAGAGTGGAACGAAAGGGGAAGGCCTAGAATTGAGATAAATGGATCAAAAGATAGCCCGCTTGAAGCGAATACGACGCTCTACAAATCTTACTTTGCATAGGAGAAGACAGAAATAGTCCAATATGGAGTGTACTCCCACTCTCAAAGAGGTACTACTAGTCCTGGTAGTATCCCAAATACTGGCAACCTGTGCAAACACGCGGCTTTGTTTCACTATCCCGCACAGGGTTGGAGAAGTCAAATTGTCAGCATGTGGTGGGATGTAGAAATAAACAGTTCATATCTGTAGCGCGTAAAGTACCAGTGGATTCTACAGTATATAGACGGTGAATCCCAACATGATGCAATGGAGCATTTGCTGCTCTGGTACTCCCTGCATTGTTCCTGAACAGTTCCTGAACACGTGGGACACGGGCGCTTATCGATAAGGAGCTGACTCACCAGGCAAGCTTCGACCAAGCCGTGCACCAACTTGGCCTGGTCCAGGGCCCCGCAGAGCAACCAGAACCACCACTGAGAGGGAGATCACCGGCGGGCGGGCACCGCCAAATCACTTTCCTGCCACATCACTCCTTTGCCCTGCTTTTCTTGTCAACTTACTTACTCTTCAATTTACTCTTTCCCCTCGTTCCCCGCTCAGTCTCTTCACTGCGATTGCGTCTCTCGTTCTGTCAGGCCTTTCCAGCTCCATTGATCCCAAGTCTTGTGCGTCTCGCAGAGCACTGCAGCAATGGCAACAACGGAAACAGGCGTCTATCCCCCGCTCGAGGAACGCCCGATCAAGAACACCATTTGCCTGTTTGATGTCGATGGCACGCTGACACCTGCGAGGCTGGTGAGCAGCTTCTCCCACTCCCCCTTGAGGCGCTGCACTGACGTTGTCAGGCAAAGTCTCTTGGCCACTAACTGGTCTGCTGGTCAATGCAGAAAGCCTCGCCCGAGATGCTCGAACTGCTCTCCCGCCTGAGACATGCTATGACGAAGGATGGAAAGGTCCGGGGATGCGTTTAGTTTTTCAGCATCCAGAGGCACCTC
>FQSS02000659.1:0-16646 GCA_900128795.2 Malbranchea cinnamomea | reverse complement strand
GGCTAACTTGATTGGCTTTGCTAAAGATTGAGTGCTTCCTACTGCACGCAAAAGCGCACTCCTCAGGGCTGAACCTCGTCAATGCCACTCACGTCTTCCTCTGTGAACCGCTGATTAACACCGCAATCGAGCTCCAGGCGATTGCTCGTGTTCATCGAATCGGCCAACACCGCGAGACCACCGTGTGGATGTATCTTGTTTCTGACACCGTCGAAGAATCCATCTACAACCTCTCCGTCTCCCGCCGCCTGGCCCATATTGCGCAGAAACGCAAGGAAGAAGAGCAACAGAAGCAGCAGCAACGGCAGTTACTAGCGCGGGAAGACGGTACCGCTACCCCTATCATCGACCTGACCGACAACGTCATCGAGTCTGCCAACACCGAAGAGCTACAAGAAGCTACGTTGGGCAACCTGATGGCGGGACCTGCGACGGAAGGAGAGCGGGTCAGCGACGACGACCTCTGGCAGTGTCTGTTTGGGGAAGCGAAGCCGCGGGCCAGTGGCCGCAGGGTGGCAAGTGAAGCGGTGCAGAATGAAGTCGGCCGCTTGCTGAGAGCAGATGCTGCGGAGGCCCGGATCTCCCAGGCCTCTGCGCTTGACAACTGACTGGCGGGGCCCCGTGGACCGGGGGCTATGTGCTGACAACAATCTATATTCGTATATCAAGCTGGAATCTCGCCGCCACCATTATAACATTCTCTATACTTTGTTAAGAAAAGGTTATATACGGGCGTATGCAGATAATAATACGCCCTAATCATGGTATACGGACTACTAAGTACTATTCTTTGTAGCGAGGGTATTCGTAGCAGAACAATTCGGAACCTTGGGGTATATTTTGCAGGTAGTCGCACTCAGTTTTCTCATAAAGGACAGCTTCATAAGCGTCATAGCTGGCTCCTTCTGAAAATACCAAGGTATGGCCAAAAAAAAGATTCTCCGTAGTACTACTATGTATATAGGATGGGAAGTTTCGAGTTCAAGTTGACCATCAGACTGTTCTGCTCTGTAGTAATGATCGATCGGGAAAGCATTTTCCCGCGCCGCTCCGCGGTTTCCTGCTGACGTCAGCATCAACATGCCGAACATCGCCTGGAAAGGGAAGAGGCGGCATCCGCGCAAGCATCATTGCCTGGAGTTCTCTTTCTCAACTGTTTGAGGCTCTTTCCTTCCTAGAAGAAGAGGGCCTCGTACTTTTCGGTGAACATGCTCAACTCTCTTCTCCTTATATTACTACTAGTACTGCCTTGAAATGCGCGACTGTCGTTCACTTGCTTGTCTGTCCGGTGCCAGCGCATTCCAAAGGATTATGTAAATTGAACAAAAAAAAAAAAATAAAGAAGAATGAGTTCACGAAACCCTGGGTCGGAGACGGCCGAAGAGCGTGAGCTAAGGCTGGTTGCAAACGTCAGGGATAAGCTGGTCGCCGCAAGAACCGATGAACGACTCCAGTCTCTGCTTGAGATATATCTGGCGCCGCTCCTTCTCAAGCTAGCGTCTCCCAGTTACAGAGTCAGACGGGAGGTGATGGAGATATGCAAGCACATCAACGTCCGCATCATGCCAACGCAGATCTCCCTCCCTGTTGCGGCGCTTCTGAAGCAGTTCAAGGAAACCGACGATATGTCTGTCAGGCAGTTTGACCTGCTCTATATCAGGATAGGCAAAGACCGCATGCCGGCGTCTGATCGTAAGGGTATCTTGCCTCCGCTGATCGAGAAGATCGCACAGCTGGAGGCCTTCCGTGCTTCGGCGTCCTCGGTGTTTCATCTGGTGCTGAGCCTGCTCCCGGATATCGAATTGCCCGAGAGGGACAGTCCCCAAGATCTACAACTCCGTGCCATGCTGGGGATTACGCCGGAGAGTGCAAGCTATCTAGCAAAATGGTTCGGAAAGTTGCTCCTGTTCACGCCTGGTGGAGAGGATGTGAAGAGGTGCCCCGGTCTATCAGAGGAAGAGTACAGGTTTATAAACGGCGAAAACCCCTCGCGAACGTGGAACCCAAACAGTCCTGGATGTCTGAACCTTGCGCAGACAAAAATCACGGCGGCGGGTTTCCTCGCCAGTGGAGCATTCCTTGATTCTGAACGGTTCATTCCCGCTGTGATCCTGAGTGCGGACTCGAATAGCAACCTCTCCGCCATTGGGGAAGCTATTCTCAAACGATTCCAACCAGATGTTGAGGATTCAAAGGTGGTGGACCATCTATTTGAGCTCTATTTTGGCACCGACGGACCCACTGGCGCTTTGCCAGTGAGGACACCAGTGCGAATTAAGATTCTTAGTTTTCTCTGTAACTCTAGAACCGCTGCAGCCAAGACGGATATGATAAACAAGCTCATCGACGATGGTTTTCTCTCCCCTGAATTGCTGGCGGACGGTGGCCTGCAAGCATCCAAGTTACGCGATCAGATATTTGCATTTGTATCGTGGTTTGCCCATGCTGGGTCGCAAGAAGATATAGATCGTGTGGGCCCGAGGACGATTGATGGAATATCGGCGTACATGTCGTCGATTGGTTGGCCCAACCCGACGAGAAGACTGAGTCAGGATGAAATCAAACTAAGAAAATTTGCCTATCAAGCTGTTGGCCTCTTGCTGCCCAGATACGGCTCGCGGTCGACGAAAGAGAATGCCGAGCTATACGTTCGTCTTGCCCGGTGGCTTTTTGTCTCCTTGAGCTGTGACAATACAGACGACCAAATTTCTCTCAGCATCGAGCAGTCGATTGGAACCCTCCTCAATACTCTCGCAGGAAACATGGACGACGAGTTGCAAAAACAGCTTCGTCCCATCCTTCTTTGCCAAATGAGATATGAGCGTGGACAGCGGGAAGTCATCAGTGGTCAGACCATTGTTCGCAGCACCAAGTTTGCTGCTGTGCGCTTTGCAAACAGATGTCTGCCCTATAGCGACGTGACCGGCCGATGGATCGCTTTGCTAGCATCCGGATGTGAAGCACCCGAGACCGCTGAGGAGGGTCGAAAAGGTCTTGACCCTTACTGGTATAAAGCGTTGAACCCGCCTGCTGCGTCGCCGTTTGCCGTTGGCGATGCTAGACAATATGACTCGCGTTATGCGTTTCCTAGATTTGACGATCTCGTTAGGTGCATCTTCATCAACTTGAACGAGAGAGAGAAAGTGGATTCAGGAGGTGGCCTCACCATGCAGAAGCTCTTCACTAAGCCTTATTTTTCTGTCTACTTGAATACCATCACTTTTCTCCGCAATATTCTACTGACAGAAGCCGTCTACCCCGTGAAAACCGCGCTGGACGCGGATATGGATTGGGAACGCAACCTTGATACAGTGATATCCACCAGGGAAGACTCACGGAGAACCATCAAACAGTTTCTGCGTGTCGCGGAGCCCGGACCACTTAATACCTTTCTCGAAGCAGCTGCCAAGGGTGGCGCTATTTTCAATCAAGACCTTGATCCGGGCAGGAGTTTAGATCATTTTGTTGAATTGATCTCTTTATCGCCCGATACGGTCCTGGAAGCACTGCTTCCCCTCACCTCTGAAATGAACACAGTCCTGCTCTCGAACCGTGCTCTGGATCAACGAATTGCTGCACGAATCGTTGGGATCCTGGGATCTCACCCAAAATCCGACTTTGAGCCAGCGTTTTCTGTCGATGACACTCTGAATGTCGCAAAAATACCACCACTAATGGCGGGAAGCTTTGATTTCAAGAAAGCACGCGGGGCCATTCTTGCCCGAGCTTACTGGCTGTCTCGCATGTCGTTCCGGCGTCGGGTCGACGCGGCCCTGATGGACAGAGTAAAAGAGTTTTTGAACGTCTTGATCACAGTTCTTCAAACGTCTGATCAGCGGCATTCGGAACTCAGAGATGCCGTACTGTTTGCAATCGGCCAGCTCGGCCTGGGGGAACTACTCGATTCTAATACTTTACCACCGTCATTCGATTTTTTGAAGCTTAATGAGCTTATTCATGGTGATGCGAAGCGAAACAAGGAACTTGTTGTTCAGACGCTGGGACGGATATCTTCGGGATTGTATCGGGAGAACATACACCGACCAGTATCGGAAGTTTTTGAGATCCTGACTAAACCGCTCTTTGGCATGCATGATGATCGGAATGTTGAGATTCATTTTGCCATTGGTGAAGCATTGAGTGTGATCTCTGTCGGGTGGAGGTCAAAATCTTTGATAACAGAATATGACGTGGATGCTGCGTTGTTAGAGTCCCAGGTCCCCCCCGGAATCCTCACTCTCGTTCTGGAAAAGGTGATCGAGGGCTGCAAATCCCCCAAGCCGTCGGAGAAGAAGTCAGCCGCTATCTGGCTTCTCAGTCTTGCTCGGTACTGCTGTGATGATGCTGCGGTTCAAGAGTCTCTGCGAAAGTGCCAAGCAGTATTTTTACGGCTCCTGTCTGATCGAGACGAGTTTGTGCAAGATATCGCCTCCCAGGGGCTTGTGTTAGTTTATAGCATGGGGAACGAGGAGCTTAGGAACGTTTTAGCTCGTGACTTTGTTGAGTTCTTGACTTTGGATGGGTCGAAACCTACCGAAGGAGCCGTCATGGTGGGCACAGAGCTGTTTGATCCCAGTGAATTGCCGACCCGCGAAGGCTCCTCGTTGATCAGGACCTACAGGGATATGATGAGCCTGGCGTCTGAGCTTGGGAATCCCGGCCTCATGTACAAGTTCATGTACCTCGCATCCAACAAAGCCGAGATGGCGAATCGCACTGTGTTTGCCACGTTAGACTTGAACACTGTCCTGTCCGACCCTAGTCTTGGTGAATCACTGTCGTCGAACCGGAATTTATACCCCAGCTTATATCGGTATATGTTCCATCCCAATCCGAATGTTCAGACATCCATGAAGGCCATCTGGAAGGCTTTGGTGAAGGATCCAGGTGGACTGATTGATAGTCTTTTCGACGACATCATGGTAGAACTCTTGAGCAGTATGATGAATGGGAAGGAGTGGAGAACGAGAGAAGCTAGCTGTTTGGCAATCACGGAACTTGTTCAGACTCAACCAGCAGAAAAGTTTGACAAGCATCTCCAAGAACTGATGACCAAGACCCTCAGGGTGATGGACGATGTCAAGGGTTCTGTTCGGGCGGCGGCCCTAACGCTCGGCCAGGCCCTCAGCAAAGCCGTCATCCGTTCATTAGAAACAGGGTCGCCAGATTCTGAACGGACAAGGCTGATGTTGGAACACATCTTTCCGTTCTTACTTGGCCGGAACGGGATGGAGTCAAGCGCCAGCGAGGCACAGTTGTTTGCGATTATGACTTTGGTGGATATCATCAAGAAATGCCCCCCAAAGACGTTGGGGCCATTCGTTCCTGTATTATTGGAGAAGCTCACACTGTCCATCAGTTCCTTAGAGCCTCAAGTCGCCAACTATCTTCATCTGAATGCGGAAAAGTATGGCCTGACTGCAGCGGACATTGACAAAAGGAGATTGGATGCCCTTCGTTCATCGCCTATCATGGAGGTTATTGAGAACAATCTTGCGCAGGCAACATTGCAGCCTGAATGGATCGAGCTTGTTCTTGACAGGCTGCTTTCTGTCATAAGGTCCGCGGTTGGCTTGTTGTCCAAAGTTGCGTGCGCTCGTTTCTTAAACGTGTTGTGCTCAAATGACACCAAGTTCTCTCCGTTTGCCGATCGATTTATGCGCGTGGTCAGAACCCTGGTCTTCGATCGAGATGAGTTTGTGGGTGCAGCATATGCCCGTGTTCTTGGCCGATTGGCTCGGTTAACGACGCGCAGTGAGCTCCTGGACACCATCTCGTGGGCTAGGAACTGCTACTTTAGCGGCGAGAAGGAGGACAGCCGCGTCGTTGCAGCGGAGGTTGCAAAGTCGCTGATGGATTCTTCTGGCGAGCGGATTATGCGGGAAGTTCCCGCGGCATTTTTGCCGTTTGTCTTTATTGCCCTGCATGATGAAGACAAGGACGTCAATGAAGCATTTCGGAAAATATGGGGCGACTGCGTTGGTAGCAACCGAACCGTGCTGTTGTACCTGGATGAGATCCTGAAACTGATTGCCGAAAACTTGGACTCACAGCAATGGGCGGTCAAGCATGCTTGTGCTGTGACAATTGGGGGATCAGTCATCAACGCCCTGGGGAATATTATTGAACCACGGCATGCACAGCGTGTCTGGCCTTGTCTGCGAAAGGCACTTGAAGGCAGGGTATGGAACGGGAAGCCAGCTGTTCTCGAGGGATTCACCAAATTTGTGAAAACTGCCAAAGCATTTTGGCAGATGTGCCCGGATGTTGCGTCTGAAATGACGGTGAGATATGGAAAAATCAAATGGGCTGTTGGAAGTATATGTACTAATGACAAGAAAACGTGACTAGGACATCATTCTGAGAGAGGCCAGGCGGGTTACACCGTTCTACATACCAGCTGCCTTGAGATGCTTGGGGTTGTATGCTGAAGCCCGGGAGGACTTGAACTTGATGCGTGAGACCTTGGACATTGGGCGGTCGGTGCTAGTTCGGCTTCGCGATGGGAAGATTGACTTGGGCGGGGACCTTAGCAAGATGAAGTGAGCGATCCTTTCAAACCCGGGTGCTGCGTCTTGCTTCACTATTGACCGTTTCTCACAAGGGACAATCTCGAGGAACAAATTTACAGCTCCATCGTGGTCTGTACGCTAGGATGCGTAAACCCAAGTGCGGTTTCACCAGACAGTACGTCTGCAAAGTGATCCAGATTACGGCCAGGGGCGAGGACTGACTTGAGATCTGCAGAGTTGAACCCATACTTGATGGAAACTGCTTGCCTCGCAGCGCACGCGGTGAATCTTGGAGGAAGTGCCACGTACGACGACCTATACAACCAGCTGACGTCACTATTTGATCGAGTTGGTAAAGTCGATACGTTCATGCCGGACTGCGAAACGGCTGTCGACTATGCCATGTGGGTGGTTGCGGACCTCTTGCTCTTCAGGGACCGACCTGTTGCCTTGGCGCAGACCAGGATGAACCGTGCACAGGCGGCCCTCGGGTACGCAAAGTTGTTGAAAGAGAAAGGCTGGGCGCAGACAATATCTCATTCGCAGTTGAGAGCGTCATGGAATGTGCGGGAGCGAGATCCTGCGATCAGCGTCGTGTTCAACGAGATGAAGCAAACCCTGAACCACGTGAACCGGCTCTATCTGATTGACCTGCCGGTGACTCTGCCGCAGATAGATGCGATCGGACGATTCCTGGATAGGGATGGAACTGAGACCTCATTTGGTTACACTTAGGTGTGGTGGGTTTACGAGCGGGACAGGCTGTTGGACATCCATTGTGGGTGAGTACTAGTCTACTTTTTATGGTTTAGATATATTGGGTTGCCTGGGATAGAGGCTGCGTGTAGAGAAACCGTGCTCCGGTTGTACATTTCAGTTGTACAAATTACGTGCTCAGATGGAGAAAGCGTTCTTCTCTGCTGCACTTAGGTGTTGCCTATTTAGTCCTGTCTCTTCTGGACATGGGGAGTAAGCGACAGCAGACAAGGGATGTTGATTGGGACTTTTTCCATTTCCCCTTGACCTCATGTCTGGATTGGGCAGGCGGTATCAGGGGCGTCGAGGCATTGCCGTCGTGTACGGATTGTAGAAACTGCAAAAATCCGGAGTGGCAGATATCTCAATGTCAACACACCAAGTCTACCTTTTTATTTTTAGCAATTACATGGTTAGGTAGTATAATTAGACTATTGTACTCTCTGAGTACGTGTGCGCGTATGTCGTCTCCGTGCAGGTTCTCAACCTCATAACCCACCCGGCAAAAAAGCACACATGTAGCGAAAATACCCCCCCTTACCTTCCCCGCTTGTTGACTTTTCGGAGATGCTATTTCGGACGATAGCAGAGCTGGCAGAGTTCGCTGTGTGTCCGTACTGAACGAAGGCCAGACAAAAGCCAGACTCTTGCCGACTTTTTTTTTTCGTGACCTGCAAGAAATGGACCAGCCTGATCTCGATGGCGAGACAGTGCGAACATCTAGTCTTAACGCGACCACCCGAAGAGCCGGCGACGATGGCGGCCCCGTGGATTCGGCTTACCACCAGCCAGTGCCTCCCGGGGCTCCGATCCCCGTGCCTCCCCCCGCCGACACCGCCGACCCCAGTTCCGCCGACTTCGGTACCGCCGGCACCGCCGGGTCCGCCTGGAGGAGGAGGAGTGGGGCCGGGAGTGGCTGTCCCGGGTGCTGGAGAGGTAGCGGGAGCAGTTGTTTCAGGAGTGGCAGGAGACGTTGGCTGAGTGGTCGGGGAGCCGGCTGCGGAGTCGGTGGGAGAGGTTTCCGCAGAAGTGGTCCCGGTGGCAGTCCCAGGGGGTAGTTTGAGTCGTGGTTTCAGTACCAGTTCCGGTTGTAGTCTGGGTGGTGGTCTCAGTGCTAATGGGAGAGGTCGTCAAGGTGGTGCCGGTTGTAGTTCCGCCTGCGCCGCCGATACCAGCGCCCCCTATCCCCGTACGGCCAACTCCAACGCCGCCCAGAGCCTCCAGCTCCTCCAGCACCGCCAACTCCCGTACCGCTGATCTTAGCGCCACCTATCCCGGCACCGGTGTGCCGCCAGCACTCCGTGGAGGGGAACGTCCAGCTACTGAGCCGCGAAGACGCGTTAGCTCCGAGGGGTACTCATCGTCGCTTAATACAACATAGTCATGGCTGCTCGATGGAGGTGATTCTCACACACCAGCAGCTGTCTGGCGACTCTATGGTTCCGCAGCCAAACGACCTATGTTTCTCTCAGTTTGCTTCCTGCAATTAGGAAACTGCCAGGCTATGTGGTGAATTGAGGGCTTATCGCGGTGCTGGGAAGCCATGTCACGCCGCAGTCCGATTGGTTGGAACACTGGAACTTTTTTTTTCTCCCTTTCTGTGAAATCTATCAGCTCTTTATATGGTTTCATGGACGCACAGTTATGCCGGTTCTGCAGTAAACCATGCCCGCGAAGAGTTAGGGGAAATTGCTACTGCGTGGAGGGCAAAAAGTTTTCCCTCCAAGTGTTGCGACTTCTCTCATTTTATTGTTCGTTTGCCCGTAGCTCTGACTGTTCAGCGTTGCGTTAGCGCACAGAGGATGGAAAAAAAAAAATTCAAAACCACCAGGGGATTGGGAAGCGGGCATACTAAAATTCGCGTGGTCAACAAGCTCGCTCGAGTCTGGACTTGTCTTTGAGAGTGGAAGGAATGACAAGAGAACAGAGATGGAGCAATCACATCTCTTATATGGTATCTGGTATCTCCCGCGACGTGTAATTGAGTTCTTTCTCACAGTTTGTTTCCAGAGGGTTGGTCGCGATATGCACGACCGTCGACCTGGCAGTCGCTATGGACATGTTCAAGAGGAATCGACCATGGAATCCACTGACGGGAAGACCTTGGTCCAAGACAGACTTGTAGAGAGAAGAGGAGAGTCGGGATTGACCGGACGATGCAATGCAACGAAGACTGTTCGAGACGCTGCATTGAGACAGACATTGGACCAAGGGTATAAGAGGTATGACCGAGAAGTGAATCAACGCATTTGTTAAGACGGACTCCAGAAATTAAGGTGCAACAGGCACGAGGAGGCAGGAAGGAAGAAGGGTCGGTCAGAATAGAACTCAGTGAAGCAGAACCTGGCTTCCAAGTTCCGGCAAGCAGCATCCTGCTGCATCTCATGTCCAAACCAGTCTGAAATCGGCACGTCATGATGACATGCAAGTGCTCACAGGTGTGCAACTCGCCCTGTCCAGCACCGATCCGGGCGGAACCAGACACACCGAGTTTGGAACGTTTCGAGAGCTCGAAGCAAACTCAAGACATGCGGCGCGAGGGAGATATCAAGCGCAATTTTTGAAAGCTTCAACATTCCGGTCGGGACTATGCGGCCAAACATAGCTATGTCGGTAATTTGGTCCGCCTGATGGACCTCATGTATTCAGTATCACGCCAAAGTTACCGCTCTTCTCGAGCGCTCTTCCCGGATGGCTAGTTTGCATCTGAGACTTGGGATCAGGTTTGGTAGGAGACTGCCGTGTTGTTTGAGTGTCAGCTCGAAAGCTGCAGACAGGACCACGCAAGAGAAAGTAAGATGGGCTACTATGTAAAGCCCGCTCGTCAGCAACGACGGTCGAGGTTGCGTGAAGCCAGAGATCGATCGACTCCTCATTCAACTTATTGTTGGATGTTGGACATTTGATGAACTGTGAGTCGGCAGCCGAGTTCCTCCGGTTCCGGCTTGGCAACTTCCTTTTTTCCCCCTTTTTTTTTTCTCCACAAAGAGCAACTAACCGACTCCATACGACGGAGTATACGGAGTACATCGTGGAAAAACATTATCCATTGGATCCCTTCACTTGTGCCTCTGAGCAGCTTTCATGGCGTCTGCAACCTCTCTCTCGCTGCTGAAACTCCCCAGCATCAACTGGGCCACGCAAAACCACTGCACGATGCACGTCGCACTGTGACACGGGAGATGAGAAATCAGTTCCATGAACTTCCGAAGAGATTGAACAACAAGGAAGGAGACTAGGAAGAGAGGAGAGGGTGGGAAATAAGGAACCAAAAAAGAAAGGAAATAATAATAACCTACCAGATTGTACACAGTACACCCCGGCGCTCCACCCGCCAACCGAATGTTCTCCAGTACATTCGCAACCCCTAGTCCCCCGCTGATCAGGGCGCCAATGCGCCGTCGGTCCAGGATCTCGAAGTCGTGTCGTCTTCGATCTTGGGCCCTTTCATTGCGAGGATCAGCGCCACAGCGCAGATCCAAGCTGCGCTGGTGACGGCCATCACGGCCAGGGTGACAGTCGATGGGCGCGCATTTGTCGGCGAGCAGCGCGGAATCGAACGACGCAGGGGCGGGAGAGTTGGATCCCGGCCTGTGATTGATTAGCACATACAGCTGTGGCAGTAGAGTGTTCACTGTGATTAGTCGATGGATACTACTGCTGTGTAGTAGTAGCAGTAGGTAGCACTACTACTGCTACTGCTACTGCTACTGCTACTATTACTACTACTATTACTACTACTACTACTACTGTTACTAGGGGGGGAGATACAATGCAATCGATGCGTGAGAGACCCGAGCCTACCAGAGTCACGTTGTACTACGCGGCTGCAGCGAGGAGCCTAACTATCGGCTTCTTGGAGATCACGCCCGCGGCGAGAGCCAGCGCTATGACGGCGGGGATGAAGATGACGAGTTCGGCGCCTCCAAGACGGTCGTAGAGATCCTTTGCGGTGACCAGTCTCTTTGGAGGGTTCTGATGCTGCTGTGGTGAGGGTCGTGTGGGAGGTGACGCGGTTGCGCTCATTGTTGATCGTCACGAACACACAGCACTACGAGTAGAGTATCTCCGAGTAGAAGTATTCATTCGCTGTGGAAACTACTCTGCTCCTGCATCGTTGGAGTACCGTACGTCGTATGCAGAGGAGAAAGAAAAAAAAAAGAGGTTGGTATTGGATTTCATGAGATGTCAGAGACATAGCCTTTATATACTACGCCCGTAGTTTGATGTGGGGACTCTCTCGTCCATGCGTTGTTGTGAGGTTCAAAGTGATCAAGTTCAGTGATCCCTGCCCAGTCGGACAGGCGTTTTCGTGAGGCTCAAAAGATACGAACCGCAGCCACCACCAAAGCCGCTTGGCAACATAGGGGGTGGGGGTCCATTGCACAATGAGAATGTCCGGATGCGCTTCTCTTTCGAGGAGAATGACAGGAATGCCCTTTCTCTCTCTCAGTCAACCTCCCATGCTTCTGGCCAGGTTCACCAGAGTTCGTATTCTACCCGCTAGATAAAAGTAACGACTGGAACGGTCTGCATTCCACTCAAGATGTAGTTGAAATTCGGATGCATACGGAATACTATTTGTAATATGTATCGGCATTAGTTAGCAGTAGCGTCTTCATTCATCGGTGGATCTGATTTGCGGGCTCAAGCGCCGATAACCCACTGTCTTGAAGGCAGTAAAGTTCAACTGTGCAATTTACCAGCAGGAGGAAAAAAAAAAAAAAAAATCGAGAACGTAAACTTTGAGCGGCCCGCTCGCTGGTAACATCAGGTCCGTATTTCCACCATGGTTTTCTTGCGTACTTTCAGCCGATGTTCGGCGGGGCATGGCGTTTCCCCTCCCGCTGCATTGCCTTGTGGACTGACACCCTCTCCTCTTCTTCGGTGAAGGTGGCTGGGTGTCGCCGTCAGCATCGGTGTGTTTGTGCTTAGACCTGGTAGTTTTCGCTGTCCTTCCATCATCCTCGGATGGCCTGTCTCCGTGCTCGAGGGGAGGAGGCGGCATAATGGCATCCGAGAGCGGGCCAGGACCAAGACATTGTAGAGGCGGCCATGACCATCAGAGGAGATTGTGCCATTTCGAACTTGATATGAACGATAGTCCTCTGTAGTGGGACAATGGCGGCGGGGAGAGACTCGATTCCGCCGTCGAGTCGTCTTCTACGGTCTCGTTTCTTCAGGACCACTTCGAACCGAGGTTAAGAGCTAACTCGAATGAGACAACAGGAGGGACCATACTGCCGGATCTGTCTGGGAATAAACAGGTGCAGCGTCGACGGGCAAACTTCCACATCCGAAACACGTCGAGTTATGGGAGAAGAGTCGAAACAGCCACACACACCCTTCGCAAACAGAGTCATCCATCAGCCACCGGCATTTACCATTGTCCTGGAACACCAGTTCATGCTGACGCGAAAATTTCTCCGTCACCTGCAACGTGGACGCAGCGTGAGCGTTTTAAAAAAAAAAAGTGAGATCTACGGCGATATCCTCCCAAGGACGCAAAGAATCCGAGTGAGAACTTCGAACAGACATAGGTGGCAATTACCACCTATGATGTACGATGAAGGTACACGAGAGATAGGAAGAAGTGCTGTTGAAGAAACGTCCAACAGGCAAATCGAGAACTATTCATGACGCTTTGCAGAGGTGCAAGCATACTCGCCCTAAATGTACGTCAAATGCGGGTGCCAGTTGAGCGGTGCTAGGTGGGTCTGCCACCGCCGATGGATATTCCGCTCCGAACGCCGGGCACCGCCGAGCTGCGAGTCCAAACGGAACATTGGCACCCTCTGCTGAACTCAAAGATCCCAACCTGGGGACCGGCCCTGCGAGATGAACCGGTCCTGCGCGGAGGAAAGACAGGAAGCTCGAGGAGGACGACAGGATCCCGTCAGTTGGTCAGGTCCGTAATTGGTCAGACGCTCTGGAGAACTTGTTGATCTGGGATCAAGCCGTAAGTCGATATATGAGATAGATGTATATACACTGTGGACATCCCGTGCAAAAGACATAAAAACGAAGAAAAAGAAAGAAAGGGAGAGAAGAACACGAAGGAAGGGTACAGAGAAAAAGCAGATCTGTTTGAGCAGGCGCTGTGGTGGAACATGGGGGAGTGACGCGAGAGGTGCAAAAGAAGGTTGACGATCATCCCCGGCCGGCGGCGTCAAGCCCTGCCGCACTGGAGAATCTATCTTCCGCACCGGCGCGTCTGCCGTTTCCAACCACCCTTCCCCTCCTCCCCCTGCCGTCGTCTGCGTGGAGCGGAGCCAGTACTACGACTCCTACTGGGTATTCCATTCAGGTCCTCGACACTCCCATCGAACATGCCCTCTTGAGACGCGGTCGTGGGCAGCACCCCTGCTTCATGGGCCTTTCGGTGACATTCATGCCCTTGCAGGTGGTCCGATCGGCGGACTGACTGCGATCTTGACAACCCAATTGAGCGCGATCTCCACCGTCGAAGACAAATGCTGCCCACGACCACTGGCGTCGAACGCCCGTCCAGCCAGATCCATCTTCACACGAAGATCAGTGGCGAAGACATTTCAAATGAGGCTTGTTGTAATAATGGACAATCGCATTCTTGCGTGTGGATTATTGGACGATTTCACCACCTTGTCCGCTTCCCTGTTTTGCCTCCATACCCACCCGCATTGACCGGCGATCTAACTCTGGGCAATCTCAACCAGAATACGAATAATGCGAACTGAGACCGGCTGCGATTGGGTGCAACTGGCAATTCGAGCTCAGTCTGCTCCAGTTTTTTATTTTTCCTTAATTTTTTTTTATTCTTATTCTTTTTTTCTTCGAACAACAGAGGTTTGGATGCTTGGTGTTCCTTTCTTGGTAAGTGCAATAGAGCATACAGTGGATGATACGATGGGGTCTGGCCAGCTTGTTGCTTTTGTATTTCTTTCTTATTTTCTGTATTTTTTTCTCCTTCAATGTTCCATCGGCGTTGGTATTGGTATTATCGGGATTTAATACCATCGCTCCTCTATGCGCACTGAGACTGTGAGCGCTTTTTTCGCGCTTTCTTGAAGTGTCTGATAGTCCGTGGTTGGTGCTGAGTGTGAGAACGATTAACAAATTCAACCACTGCCCACAGCAGCAAGGCTGTCATGAAGCGGCATACTGACAGGAAAGACACTTGTTGCTGTCATGGATCTTTGTGACTGAAGTCCCACTTGACTGAGGTTCCCGGCAGCGAAACTCACACACTCACCCTCCCCCCCCCAAAAAAAGGGAAAAAAAAGAAAATTAAACTTCATGAATTGATTGCTTTTTTGGCGGGTCCGGTGGCTGGATTTGCCATGGCGGTTTTGGATTGATGGTGCACAACAGCGGCCTTGTGACCCTGGTATTGCTGGCGGAAGATCATCTGGCGTATCTGGGTTGCCCCCGAGACCCTTTTCGTTTTGACTTTGTTTCTTTTGGGGCACAAGCTTTCGAGAATCTTGGGGTGACGGGATCGAACGTTTGAAATCACACCGAGGACAAATGGAGAGGATGTGAACTTTCGGAATGAAAGTGTCACCTCCAAGTCTTTGCTAGCCGCCAAACTCACGGCGAGATGAGACGGGTAATAGTGCGCTACAACACGCTGGAGATAAGAATCCCTCGGTCACTGCGGAATTTTCTCCGCAAAAGGTTTGAGAGCAGATTTTTGCCCCGGGGATCTTGGCCAATGCTCTTCTTTCAAACCCCGAGTCCGCACGTTGAAGGTCCCTCATGCCAGATCCTTCCTCGTGACTTGTGTTGATTCGGATGCCTACAGGCCCCATGGAGTACCGGGCATTGCGTCTGGGGTACTTGCCATGGGATCTTCGTTCTTGGCTGTGTGCTATGATCTGCTCGCCCATTGATCTTGATGTCCACGGTACCATCCGGGTCTCTTGCATGTGGTTCTGTACCCTGGATTTTATTAAGCTGCTGCAGCTGTGGCTAGTCTTGCATCTGAGACTGGTGCATCAATTTGAGGACACGTCTGCGCGGCATGAACGCTCGCCCTGGGCTCATACCTCTTGTTCCCTTCGTTATTTGCTCCTGCTTTAGCTAGGCATGCGTTTTAAGCCATGTCACTTCCTTGTTTCTGCAACCTCACCCAAATCATGGAACATGAGACCATGGAACTCTGATTTCGATTGGGCGACTCCCCTTGCTCCTTCTCTTTGAAGGGGTGGGAGAGGCTCTAGATTCAACTACCCTTCTTTTATTTTTTTTTTCTCATAAACAATATACACGAGTACGGTGATTAATTGCCCTCCCCCCTCCAGGTGCACAATGCACAACATATGCAGGTCTTGGCCGAACTTCCCTCGAGACTGTGGTGTACTGCTCACCTGTCGTGGGAGGGAGGGAGGGAGGAGGGTGTATCCTAGAGGCGAAAATATCATTTCGGATCTGTCCAAAACTGAGGACATCGCTTGTTTGCCGTCTGCCCCATGTTGATCTTTGGTCTTTAGAGACAGCTGTGGTAAAACCTTCCCCCCCAGTTAGGCCCCTTTCTCCAATTTCTCCGGACAAGTCCCTCGTCGCATCCACAGTTCCGTCGCCACTTTACCTGCCACCACGAGGGGATGACAAGCAGATAAAATCCATACCTCGCGAACAGTTAAGCAACAGTGGATATAGGCTATACTAAATACTTCCCACATCGCAAGTGCCAAGCCCGATATGGCCTCTGTCGTTGAGACCAAGAGATCCCAGCGCGTCTGCTTACCACCGCGGTCAAGGAGTGGATGCTGGTAAGTGTCCACTGTGGGAACAGATGGATCGATGTTGGAAAGTGACTGACGCCTCTCTACGTCGCTAGGACATGTCGGGTACGTCTCTCCCAGCAAAATTTGTGTGAATATCTTGCCACCATCTCTGGCATGGTCTTTGGCTAACCGTCCGTCCTGATCACGCATTTTTAGAGTCGGAAAGGTATCAAGCATGGCTAGCCTAACATAAGAAGATGCGTCACAGTTAATGTTAATGTGAAATCTCACAGTCAAATGTGATGAGAGGCATCCCAAGTGTGCTGTACGCAGTCTTTCTACTTCATTGGCTTTCATGAAGTGCCATGGCTGACTGATGGCCTTCAGCAATGCACAAGGCTGGGCTACATATGCGACTATAACCCTCGACTGTCATTCCGCGATGATACCGCAAAAGTGATAGAGAAAATGCAAGGCATTTCTGACGTTGAAAACACAGTGTGGGACGGTGCGTTCGATTCACTGGCCCCTCCCCCCCACCGTCCAACAATGTACATAGATTCTAACTCTATGACCAGCAACATCAGCAAACAACTTTCCGAGCAGTCCAGGCTCATGTGTCAGCGGCGATACATTACCTCCGTTCTCTTGCTTGACGACGGATGTTGAA
>FQSS02000660.1:4828-37416 GCA_900128795.2 Malbranchea cinnamomea | reverse complement strand
TCTCGTGTTCGGCAGTTTGGATAGAAATATACACAGTAGAGCACGATATCACTAGTTTGGGCAGCGGAGCTGATCAAAAAGAAATAACCGCAAACTAGCAGATTTCTTATGGCACTAACGATCAACCTCTGAAGTTGAGAGTGCAGCCCACTCCCAACGAGCACATCCCTCAGCCTCCATTCTCGTTTTTGCTTTTTTCAAATTTTTAAGCAGTCACAACTGTGTGCTCTGTTCAGCATCATAAGGCGGGGGTCTCAGGTGTCTGCTTACCAGAAACGTCATCGCGCATCATTGGTATGCTGTGCCTTTGGGGCGAATGTAAACTGACGCAAATTTGAGAATTGGAAATGGGCTGACACTTCCATTGATGCTGCCACAGTATTGTACCATGGCACATCTTTTGGTTCCGCAGCGGAGACTGGATTGACGGGTGCCGATCAGAGGCGGGTGGAATCCTTGGGACTCAGCAACCTGAGGGGTTAAATGAACTCCCAACGCTGGGGTGAATCATTATTTGATGCGCACCGTCATCATGATGCAGCCAGCCTCTGAATTCTCGAAGAGAGAATGTGATCTCTCAACATTTAAATGGCAGGCACATCTACTTCCGTCTATACATTCCGTGCCTTCCTCCTTGCTCATCGAACTTGACCCCTCTCTAGATAATCGCCATCATGGCTCCGATCAAAGCTGTTATTCTCTCCGCGTTACTTGGTCTCGCGTCGATGACCGTCGTTGAGGCCGTTCCGAAGGTGGACTTTGATGTTCTCGTCGTTGGCGGTGGGCCGGGCGGTCTCAGTGCCCTGAGCGGCCTCGGCCGTGTCCGGAGAAAGGCCTTGTTGTACGACTCTGGAGAATATCGCAATGGGCCGACGAGACACATGCACGACGTCATTGGCAATGACGGTCTGGCGTTTTACCCTCCCCAAGTTTCGCCTCGTGCTACTGACAAGAACAATCCCCCAGGCACTGTACCTCAGACGTTCCGAGCGCTCGCCAAAGAGCAGATTTCCAAATATAAGACGACGGAAATCAGGAATGGAACCGTCGTGTCTATTCAGAAAGTCGCAAATTACTTCCGGGCCACCGATGAGATAGGCGAGAGCGTTACCTCTAGGAAGGTGATTTTCGCCACGGGAATGAAGGATGTCCTCCCCTCGACTCCCGGGCTCCAGGAAGCTTGGGGAAACGGCATCTTCTGGTGCCCCTGGTGCGACGGCTACGAGCACCGCGACCAGCCCTTTGGCATTCTGGGCCGGCTACGAGACGTCATGGGCTCGGTTCTCGAGATGATGACCCTTAATTCCGATATCATCGCTTTCGTCAATGGAACGTGGACCCCGGACGAAGAAGCGATCTTGGAACAGAAATATCCCGATTGGTTCGACCAACTCCAGGCGTACGATATCCGGCTCGACAACCGGACGATCGTGTCCATCGACCGACTGCAGGACGGGGGCCAGCACCACGATCCGGAGGAACACAAGGAGTACGATCTCTTCCGGATCAACTTCAGTGAGGGGGAGAGCGTGATCCGCAGCGCATTCATCACCAACTTCCCAGCCGTACAGCGTTCGACCCTGCCGGCACAGATGGGACTGACGATTGACGACAACAATAAAATCAAGGTCGATCCTTCGAGCGCGGACGAACGTCAAGGGTGTGTTTGCCGTTGGCGACGCGAACAATGACAACAGCACCAATGTTCCACACGCAATGTACAGCGGGAAGCGGGCTGCAGTTTTCGTTCACGGTAAGTGCCCCCTGCCGCGGCGGATGTAGGACAACAAAGAGCTCACCCTTCCCCCCTCCCGCTCTAGTTGAACTCGCGCGAGAAGAGTCCCTCGACTCGATCGGCAAGCGTGAAGTGGAGGTGTCCGAGAGGGCCTTGCAAGACGAGGCCTTGAGGCTAATCGGCGATAATCTCGAGCCCCTATGGAAGAGGGCTCGGCTGGAGAAGTGAGCTGGACTCGAGCATCTTCATGCACTTTGATCTCATCTGGAGGTCCCTTGGACCGGGACGGATCCTGCAGGTTCTGCAGACATTACGCCCAGGATTAAACTTAGTAGTAGTTGACCCAGGAAATTGCAATGTACAAAGTCACCGCTGAGTAGTACATTTGGTACCATGAGTACGTGTATGCATGAGCTAATACGAATGCCACTCCGTATGTTGCGTGTGATCTGGTCCCAAATTCGTTTTGGTGCCGCAGGTTGATTCTCTGGAATGTTCATCCCCTACGTTAGTGGGCAGTACTTTTTGTTTATCTGCTCTGTTGGTAGACACGTTGCTCCCAGTTCTCCTACAATGGGCGGATGAGAGGGAGCTTGCGGATCAAAGATGTTCCCGTCCGCTGGCTGGTCAGGTGACTCGGACTGACTAAGCACTCGAAGCCTCTCTTTTCCCACAGCAGCCGACGGACACAATTCATTATATCCAACTACCTCATCGTCACCATCAACTCCATTTTGCAGCTGGATATCAAACGATACTGGGCTGAGCTAGGGGATGTTTTTTTTCTCTTTTCGTTAACAATGCCTGATCTGCATCAAGGCTACAAGCATGGAAGCAGAGCACTTGGTGCTCCTGCAGAGAATACCACTGGCACTACTAGGAGGACTAGTAGCACTACTCGTACTACAACATCTACCGCTGCCATTATCTACTGGGGATGTCCCTACTGTTACTATCTCTTTAGAGACGCCGATGAGCTCCGGGGCCATCTAGATGGACACACTGTCAGTGCCGCGATGCGTTGTTCTGTTGCTCGTGTCCAGCCCAAGTGGCTCATATGTGCACTTGTGTGCTCTACTACTGTATAATATATATTGCTTACGCTTACAATCTCTTTGGCGAACATGCAGGTGCAAGTGCTGGCTGATGTCCAGCGGAAGTTCCGGCACACAAGCTCGGGCACACTGCAGACGCGTGGAGGGAGGGAAGAACACCCTCAAGGTGATGGCGGTGGCCATGGCCATGGTCATGGTCCCGACGACGTTGCGGTGATCTCCCAGAACAGCAGCGGCACCTGCCCGTGGCCCGGGTGCGACGATTCCACGCGATACAGATGGAGCGACGGTGACCTGGAGAATCTTCAGCGCCATTTCAATGGCCGTATGTCTGAGATGCGTTTTTTTTGGTGCCGTTATTTTCCCATGCGTGCCATCTTGGAACGTCTGATGAGCTTGATCGCTAACGCCAGTCAGATATCCGGTGCAACATCGTCTGCGCGTTCTGCGGCGCAAACCAGAAGACGTTGCAGGAGTGGAAGCAGCACTGGGAGGATGTCTGCAGCAAGGCCAATGGGCATGCGAATGACCATGCTCAGACGCTGGAGCTGGAGCAGAAGAATCAGCTGGGCCAGCTGAAGGCTGCGTCGGAGTATGCCAGCAGTCGACTTGCGCACCAACTCGAGCAGCGCGACAATGGTGTCCCGGTCAAGGACGCTAGACGACGAAGGGGACGCGATGACCAGCAGCAGCGCAGTTCCCGTTCGGTCAAACGTCGTAGAGCCTGAATTATTTTTTTCCTCAAACACTCTCTTGATTTGCAATTCCGTCGTCTAGGCAGGTTGGGTGGTCTGCCGTTGCGTGCTCGACCTTGGTTACAGTCGAATGCCAATTGCGTCTTAGATCACGTACCGGTGAAGAAAGTCAAGCCGTCGGCATAACCTACTAATGTGTAACTAAACAAAGCAGGCTCAACTGATGTTGAAATATGTAATGTTTGAATAATACAGTGTGTCCAGGAAAGCAGATTACCACCCCCCGGAAGAAATGGGCTTCTAGTGCCCTCACTACACCTCTTTTCTACCCACAATGCTCTGGTCTGTGATGGACTTAGTTAAATTACTCTGGGAACGGATACGGCGCTCCAGGCCTCAGCCCGTTCGTGTCTGTCGAAAGATAATACCCCGACGAGAACACCGCCATCGGCGCATGCCGCCCCTTGAACATCAAACAGACATACTGCCTCGGCCCGCCGTCCTGATACCGAACCTCTACGAACCGCATATTGAGCTGCTTGAACGTGCGGTCCACGTACCCGCGATGATCCAGTACCTGCCGGTCGCCGTTGTACGGGCGGATGATGAACGACCACGACTCCGGGTGCTGCTGCCGGTGCTGCTGCCACTCTTGCATGTACATGGCCAGCTTGCACACCATGTGCCCGTAGGTTGTGTCCGTGACGGCGCGCGTCACCGCATCCGGGTGCTCCGAGATGTTCATGATGAAGAACCCGCCCATGTACAGCGTGCCGATGACCGTGTTGCGGTTCTCGAGCGACGCCCCCAGTGCGTCGTGGTCCTCGCATGGAAGTCGGAACCAGCACAGCGGGTGGTCCGTGTTGATCCAGTACAGCCGCCCGCGGTCTTTGTGCCGGTTGATGGCGGCGATTATGGCGGCGTTGTTGGGTTGGATCGGCGCGATTGCGTCTGGCACTGGGTTCTCTTCCATGGGCGCGTCTTCGCCGGGCTCTCCGCCCGGAGCACCGGCGTCTCCACCGGCGGGCTGCGGGACTATCGGGGCCGCTGGCGCGGGGACCGGTTCTGGAGCTGGAGCTGGAGCAGGAGCGGGGGCAGGAGCGGGGGCAGGAGCCGGAGCCGCTGGTCCCTGCACGGCCGGCGCCAGAGGAGGCGGCGGTAAGGGCAGCGGATTATTTCCAACGTTGGGACCAACGACTCCCGCCCCATCCGCCTGTCCCGGTCCCTGTATGACTCGAATCCCAGCAAGGTACCCTCCTCCCCCGCCACCACCCTCCGCCCCTGCTGGCCCAAATCCGATGTTGACCCCCTGGCCGCCGCCGAGTGGTACGCGAGGCAGGCCCGCCAGCCCCGCTCCGAGTCCGCCGATATGCTGGACCATGTTCTGGCCGTTGGCCAGCCGGATAATCATACCGTCTTGCCCTGCTTGCTGGACAACTCCGCCGCCCTGGTTGATGATGCGGATGCCAGGGATCGCTGCTCCTCCAAAACGACCCCCATTGCCAAGGGGAAAGCCAAGGAAGCCGCCGTTGTTAGCCATCTGACCCGGGACGGCGTCTTTCGGAATAACCGTAGGATCAGCCCGTTCCTGGCTTACAGCGCAAAGTGGGTATCGTTGCCGCCGCTAGATGCGATTACGGAAATGATGGAGCACTCGATCGAGTTGTGAGATTTCCTCAGTCGTTGAGGCTGGAAAGAAGAAAGGCAAATGGGTGTCGGCTGCTTCCACAGAGATATGATACATAAAAAAACGTAAGAGAAGCAGAAGGTTGGGACACGGGAGAAGAGAAGAGGGAGTAAGTTGTCTATGTCTGCAAAACTGCAGACATAAAGCAGTGAAATGCCTGGTCAAGGGAAGTTGGCAATTCCCGCCCTCCAAGCAGAAATGCGAATGATTCACTCTTTTTCTGTCTGTTCCTCTATGCCGTTGCGAGTGACCTGTTCCATGCTGCAGTACGTGATGTGCGGCAAGTCACCGGCACGCAACATGGTGGCAGCGCAGACAAAAGACCGTCACAGCAGAGAAGAGAATGACGCAAAGTGAGCGGTGTAGAAAGAACGCGGCAATTCCAGCCTATTACGACCCCCGTTTGAGTTTGTAACATGTCTATGTAGATGGAGAATTTCTCTGGCGGTGTTGAGTGTGAGTTGTGCCGTGGGCAGCTATGATCGATCCTCCGCGCTCGAGTCTGAGAAACGGGGGAATGCATCGCGACAGCTTGCAAGTGGTTTGCTTCGATATAGGCCATGCTATGTATGGTTTGCCGGAAAATGAAAATCAGCAAGGCAAAAAGTTCTTTGAATTGGGAAAAGGAGGTGGGGTTGTAGAGTAAACAAGAGATTCTCAAATAAAGAGGTGTACGTGGTCAAGTTCTTTCAACTACAGAAGTCATCGTCTGCTGAGGATGAGGAATGGATGTAATAGCTCCGTACTCGCTATTCTTCATGGTTGTTGATCAAATGTTGGAATCTAGGAGTTTCGGGGCAGTCTTATCTAGCATAATCAGGAGGATGCGAGATTCTACGATATTGTTCACACAATAACAACTGTCGGCAATGATGGCAAAATCACGAATACCACTATCTTGACAGGGACAACAATCATCGATGACTCAAAGATCTTTTAAAAGGATATTTTCATTGACATGTCAAGTTATTTCAAATACACTTATAACTAAAAAAAAAGTAGTCAGGGGCCCGTACAGAAAATGTCAAGACCTCTTGACACCACCACGTCAATAACCAACTGAGAAAGGTACACAAGATACACAAAAATTGAGGTATCGCGTCACACAAAGCGCGGAGGAGACTGCCCAAAGAAGAAGAAGAAAAAAAGAAAACAGAAATCAAACATATCCTTCCACCACAGCCTCACTGGCTAAGCAGTTACTACTACTGCTCATCTCACAGCTCCCACATGTGCTTGCCTGCTGCTCCAGAACACGCACGTAGTTTGACTGTCAGTGCACTGAGTGCCGACCTTTCTAAGCCCTCGCTATCTGCAAAAGGCATAACAGCCACGTCATTGGGGAGCAGCAGGCGCCGGGTCCTTTGCATGCTGCTGTCGCTGCGTGAGTTTGGCACACTCCCCGTCGTCCAGACCCAACAAGCTGTCGTCCCTCGGAATCATGCCAAAGGCGAGGTTGGTGTATGGAAACCCGCGCACACGATCAAGACGGCACTTGGGACAGTCGGCGTTGACGTGATGTCTGATGGTCAGCAGTGGTTCTTGGCAGACTTCGAGGGCGTCCTGGTCGAAGTGGAACCGCCGGGCATATTGCACCTTGTGCCCACAGGCAAATGCAACGTCCTCCATCATACACATGGTGACAGGAAGAGGGGCCCCCAGGAGAAGCGTTGAGGGTAGCAGGTCAACGAGGTGCGCGAGTGCTAGATGGATCTTGCGTCGATTGACCTTGACTGGACGGTTCCCGTGAAATTCAATCGAGAAAACTGACGAGTGATGGGAGATGAGCAGAGCGGGCACGGTGAGTTGTTGAGAACTGCGGGCACGGAAGTCATGATCCAGCGATAGATTGCATTTATGTAGGCCCTCGTTCATGTAAACATTCAACGCAACCAATGTTGGAAGCGCCCCAGCAGTGACTGTTGGCATGAAGCAGGGGGCAAAGGCCATTAAAAAAAGGTCATGTAAGAGGGCGAAAATAACAACCTCGTCCCCCTTTTCGATAAACATAGCAGTGAAGGGCAGGGCTTGTGTTATATATCCCGGTGTCCTGTCACTGCGAGGAGCAAGTCAATCCAGTGCCGCAGAACAAAGCCAGAAGGAGGGAATGTCAGTATGCCAGTCAAAGAGCGAGTATCATAGTAAGCTGAGGTGCAGGGGCAAGTACAAAAATATCTGCATGCATCCAATTGCTCTCGTTAAGAGTCGATCGTTTGAGATAACCAAAGCAAGAAAATGGTATCATTGATACACCCTATACGATCGTCGACATCCAGTCATCCAACTCCATTACCTACATCTCATCATCAACCAACAGGAATTTCATCAAGTCGTCAGGTGTTTCCGCGTCGTTGCAATCTCCGGGATCATGCTGCCCCACAGACGGAGCTTGAACCTCTGCTCGACGAGGCGGAAGACTTCCTCGACGAATTTCCGCTCGACATTGCCTTCGGGTAGGGCGTCATAAGCCGTGCGAAGAGGAAACGCCAGCCGGTTAATGAGACCCCCGGGGATGGTGCGAATGTAGAATTCCATGCTTCGGCAAATGTTGCAGGCTGCCGTGTACTGTTCGCGAGGGGACATGGCGCCCACCGGCCGTGTATCGGCCGCGCCGAGGACCAGGAGTGCGGATTCGTATATACACATTGTCTGTGCATGACGGAGATCGGAATATACAAGAGGTTTCGGGGTGATGACCTCCATGGTGTCCAGATCGCGGCACTGGAAGACAGGGAAGGGAAACTGGGCATCTCCCGGGATATCTCCTTCTCTCGCCGGGCCGTTGGGATCCGAGTCGATGTAGTCTTCCTTCCACTTGCGAAGTCGCCGGTCGAGATCGGCCACCCATGTCCACAACATTGTCTGTGTGGCGGAAACCTCGCTGCAAGGGATGGTCCCGTTGTTCAGGCCTTGGTTGAACCGGTCGAATTGGTGGAGGAATGCCGGGATATCCACAACCACATCGAGAAGATGTTGCAGGCTGTCTTTGACGGATGAACCCGCGGACCACGGGACAAGCTTCCACTCTTCTCGTGCAAGGAATGTTGGTGCGCGAACAACGAGGGCTATGGACGCCTGTGCAACGAGTAAGAACCATAAAAAAAATAATAAGCCATAAAGTGAGGGGATACAAGCACAATTGGGGGTTGCATACCAGATACGGACGGAATTCTGTAAAGAACATATGCTCGACGCCATACATGTGTCTGTGGGGACCGCGGTGGTCGATGAGTTTCAGACATCCCAGACTGTGATTGACGATGGAGCCACTGGTCGTCCGTTGGATGCACTGCAGCGACATCAGCGATGGAAAGGTGAAAAAAAGAAATTTTCAATTCAGGGAAGGCTGGTCGCAATCCTACCTCGAATGCCATGAGGACTGTGACCGTCAGCAGGATGGCCTGCGACTTGCTCTGCTCAGCGTTGTACAGGGCGTGCTGTAAGTTCCGCAGGACGGACAGGTACGTGTCGTATGCGGCAGCTTCTAGTTGACGATCATTCATGGACTGGCCGAAATATGTCACTGAGACGGCCTCAAGGGCATCACAGAGGATGGGGGAGAACATTCTTATCTCGGCCGCGGAACGGAGCGTGGTGGAAGAACCCCAGCCCCGTTCAAACTTTGGGCTGAACGCATCGACAAAACGAGCCAGGAAGACTTCCATCGTGGCGCTGCGGCCTGAAATCCTGGGCGGAAGAGGAGCGGGGGACCGTGGTCGTTTCCGCGAATTGGGGTAGCCTTGAGCAGCGGGTCGAATCAGTCTGACAGGTTTTTTATTGTTTTGATTTTTTTTTTTTTCATGTCCAACAAGCTTCTCTGTTACCTTGGGAGGGTATTAAGGTGGCTGGCCCATGCGCGCCCACGGCATCTTGGTAGTAATAAGAGTAGTCCGGCCTCCCATTCCAGTCGTCCCCACCGCCCCAGGACTGAAACGGCCTGCTACGAAATGCAAGGTCATAATTCTGGGAAAAAGCCACGGGAGAAAAGTCGTTCAATGTCTGGTCATATTCGGACGGCTCTTCCTGTTTCACCCGTTTTATCTGCGAGTAGTCCTGGTAGCCTGCATGACAAGCGAGTGGTTAGCCGGAAAATTGACGCCCAGACACGTATGAAATAGACGCATGAAGAGAAAGAAAAAGGTTCTTTTTTTTGCACTTGGACCAACCTCTAGGCGAAGGAGCCGCGTAAATCGACGGCGGTTCGCCACTCCCCGGCTGACCCCAAGCCGGGTCCTCGCTCGACAAGTGCTTGACCAAATCCGCCACATTTTCCAGCGGAGCGCCGCTCCTGACCTGGGCGACGGTGCTTGCGACCACCTCTGGCGATCCGGAGGCAATGGCGTGCAAGATTGACTGCAATGCGGCATACTTCTCGTACGGGACGGATCCGGGGGTACCGGGGGGCGATGGAGCGGGTCGAGGCGGCGGCGGAGGCGGTTGCGGGGTTTCCTGGGCGGCCGTGAGATCAGCCAGACGCTGCTTCAGTCGGCCTACTTCGTTGCGCAGGTTCTCAATGGCATCTGCCTGGCTGATGAGGAAGCGGTCCTCGTTGGTGGTGACGTATTCGCATTCGGACGGGAGCCCACGCACGCAACAGGCTTGGCAGGGCTTGATGCGGTCGCACTGTGGGGAGCGCAATGCAAACAATCAGTCGGGGGGTCCCGTCGAGAGAGAGAGAGAAGGAGGGGGGGAAGGAAGAAAGGGCCAAAGAGAGACAACAAAAGAGGAGGTCGGTCCAATATCAAAGAGGGACGCAGGAACTTTGCTGGGACCGCAAGCAAACCGGACCAATTGTGTGTAACGAACCTTGACTTTGCGGGTCCTGCACGGGATGCAACTCTGCTTCGCGCGGTACTTGGGTTTGTGCGGATTAGCGGGCTGCGAGGCGGGCTTGGATGCGCTGCTGCTACTGGTCATGGTTCACATAGAGACGCGAGATAGGAAGATCGGGGGGGAGAGACAGGTCGAGGGGAGACGCTTGCAGGAGGAGATCGATCGAGAGCAAGAGAAAGAGAGAGAGAGAGAGAGAGAAAGAGAGAGAGGAACCGGACCGAGAGAAAGGATGCCGAGAGAGCGCGGCGGGCGTCAGGGACGGGCGAGTGGAGCAAGCATTCTCTCTTCTTTTTTTTCTTTTTTTTATACCTCGCGGGTGGCCGACGCTATCGAGAACGCGGGAGCATGCCAGGGATCATTGACAGCGGTACTGCAGTCCTGCTCATAGATGGAGAGAAAGGTAGGGAGGGGGAGAGAGAGAGGGGAAGAGAGAGAGAGAGAGAGATCAACCTGTCAGCGGAGGAGGACGAGGACGAGGACGAGGAGGAGGACGAGGAGGGCAGTCGATCTTTGGATGGGAGAGGAGAGGAGCGGAGCGAGGCGTCACGTCGTTTTGCTTGGCTTTCCCCCTTTTTGGGGGAGGGGAGGGGAGGGTCGGTCTTGATTGGCCATTTCCGGGACGCCTGAACGGCTTAGGTCAGCCGAGAGCATGTGAGCGGATGCAAAGCGACGCCAGGGGCTTGGCGCCAAGCCCGGACCGGAGTTCCGCCGACAGCCGTCTCTTCCCCGCTGGGGCGGAAGTCCGTCGCGCAGCAGCGGAGGGGACATGCGCGAGGAGATCTTGGGCTGGTGGCCCGCTTGCGCGCGGGTCATGGTTGACGGGCGGATCCAGTTGGGTTGGTGGGATGGTCATGCCTCCAGTGTGATTGATCCTCCGAACTGAACCGTGAATGTCAACGATCGCCGGACATGAGAGTCCAGACGAGTCACGACAACACGCCACAGTGAGATCAAGCTTGTTTCAACGGCTTGCACCGACTGTCGAAGCGGAAGCCCGCCGGCGTCCCGCCCTGGGGCTTCCCTTGGACGATCGGAGCACCAGCATCGTCTATTCTCCAACGTCCCAGTCAACTTCCAAGACGCGTGTGCTGCAACTCCCCACCGTCTGCAGGGGGACTTGGTCTGGCTCGCCCTGCCGCCAAGAGCAAATGCCGATGGACGACCGGACAACTCCTCAGCGAGCAAGGGACCCTAAATTTCTTAATTATCACAAACATGCATTAACTAACTAGTTATGTACGGAGTGTTGATCTACGACTCCTCTGGATGGGAGGCAGGGGAGCGGGTGGGTACCACGTGACTGGGCTGAGTCAGCCGTTGTCGCGGAAACGGCAAAACCAGTCCTTCCGAGGCAGGGTTGTCAACAACAAAAACGCAACCCGGGAGAGTCACAAAACCACCGGCAGGAGGAAGATCATCACCTCGCATCACTTCGATACGCACGGCTGGGACTCTCTTTTGCACAGTCGACAGTCCCAGTCCCTCGCGATTGCTCGAATCATCATGGAGAGACGCACAAACGAGGCGCCCATGGAGTTTGAGTGGCAGACCCGGGCCCCCGGGGATGCCTCCTCTCCCTTCTACCAGCTCGCCATGGAGCACGAGAGACAGAACAAAAAGCGTCAGTCGGCCCCCCCTCCTCCCATCCGTGATGGTGCATCATGCATCATGGCTCGGTCCGTGTGTCGTCAGACTGACAGGGACAGAGACAGGACCTCACAGCATCTTTGACTCGCCCCAGAAGCCCGCGACCCCGGCCCTGCGAGACCCCAACTCCCAGCCCTTCCTCTTCTCGCGTCCCGCGGCCACCACGGGTAGTGCCTCGTCCGACTTCGCGCGTTCGTCGGCGGCCTTTGCCACGCCGCGCAAAGTCGACCTGGACTTCTCCTCGGGTCCGGAGAACGACGACTCGCCCTGCTTTGCCGACAACGACGAGACCCCTGAGCCCAAGGCGCGGAAGCGCGACTCGCTCTTCAACTTTTACGGCCGATTCGCCCCGCCCAGTCCCGGACGCGGCGAGATTGCAAAGTCGAACAAGTTCTCCAATGTGCTGATCAACCGCGTGAAGAAGCGCAGACGTCGAGATCGCGAGATGGAGAGACACCTGCGGAAGGCGAGCGAGGAGGTCGAGAGACAACGTCTACATGATGACTACACCGCACAGTCGCAGAGTTCGCAACAGAGCCAACCGCAGCCGCAGCCGCAGCCGCAGCCGTCGCGTCCGTCCAATGAGATCCCCTTCTTCTCGCGCCTGTTCACCTTTCTCGAATCCCACCCGCACATCCCGCGCATCCTGTCGTACTACGCGCAATTCGCCTTCAATCTGACCCTCGCCTTCCTGACCCTCTACGTGATTGTCGCGTTCCTCTTGGCCATCCGCTCGGACGTCATCCGCGCGAGCGACGACGAGTCCGCGCGCATCCTGGCCGAAATGGCCGTGTGTGCCCGGAACTATGTGGAGAATCGATGCGGCGGCGAGAACGGCCGGAGGTTGCCCGCGCTGGAGACCGTGTGCGAGAACTGGGAGCGATGCATGAATCAGGACCCGGCCAAGGTCGGGCGTGCCAAGGTTTCGGCGCAGACGCTGGCCGAGATCTTCAATGGCTTTATTGAGCCGATCAGCCTGAAGACCATGGTAGGCCGCTCTCTCTCTCTCTCTCTCTCCCGCGTCCTCCCCCTTTCTCCCTCCTATTTCTCGTCGTGACAGTTGTAGAATATGTTGTAGCTGATCCTGACCGGATAGATCTTCATGATCGCCTCCTTGACGTCCTTTGTCGCCGTCTCCAACTTCACCTTCTCCTTCTTCCGCACCAAGTCGAACTACCCTCCACATCCGGACCCGGCCCCCGCGTCGTCGGCCGCCGGCGCCGGAGTGCCGCCCAATCCCTTCAACTACCCTTTCCGCCCCTTTACGCCGCCGGCGCCATCCCAGCTCGCGTATTCCTCCGCTCGACCATTCGGCATGGACGGCGAGACGCCGTACTTTGCGCCGCAGAGCCGCCACTTCTTCAGCGGCGGTGGGTCCGCGTATAGTATGAGTCCGACCAAGGGCGCCGGAGGAGGTGATGAGGATGTGGATGGCGCGCGACATCGGCGGATCGAGTACGGCGAGGCCCGGACGTCAAGTCCGGTGAAGAACCGCGGGTTTTCCTGACCCATCTCGTCCTTTTTTTTTTTTCACTTTTTATTCCTCTTCTCCATCCCTCATTTTAATTTTTTATTTTTTTTATTTCTTGGGTCTGTGTCTGCTGGTATAGCTATAGCTGGTCGGAGTTGGGGCTGCATGGAACGACCGACGGAACCATTCGGGCGGAAGGGTGTTGCTTGTCTGGATCACTGCGAACAGGGGACTTGGGGACAGTCTTTTTTTTTTTTTTCTACCTGTTCATTACTTCATCCTGGCTATCGCATATGTGTACCGCTACCATATCAGTTTAACGGGCTCTACCGCCAGAGATCACCGGTCTTGGACTCTTGTCATGTCACACGGGTATCATATCCCAGAAAAGCATCATATGGCTACGTACTCTACATACATATCACCGGGGGAGGGACTAGAGGATATTTGATGATACATCTCCTTCCGGTCATCCAACGATGACATCCTTGACCCTCTTCCACGACGGCTTCTCCTCCATCTCCACCTCACGAGCAGACACGTCCACCTCCCGCCTCCCGCTCCAGATTTCCACCTCCAACGTGACCAGCTTCGACCTCTGCCACCGCTTCCAGAACACGACAAAGCCGACAAACACCGGCAGCAGAATGTAACGGATGACAGAGTCCTCCGCGCTGAACGGGTTCAGGAAGGCGGTGTAGCCCTGGAAGAAGACGAGGAAGATGTTTGCGGCGAGCGCGAAGGTGAATGGCATCATCCACGCCAAGATGACATGATCGTCTGGTCACTCGACTGGTCCGTCGCAGCTGTCGTCATCGAGGGATGAAAGAGAGAGAGAAAGAGAGAGAAGAGACAGAGAGTGAGAGAGAGAGGGACGCAGTCGGAGAGGAGAGAGCAGGGGGTCATGTGTCTCGTTCTGCGCTAGACCGTCTTGGGCGGATGACGGACGACGGACGACGTCGAGTCGTCGACGTCAACTCACGACGCCCATCAGTCCCTCCTCTTCCTGAGGAGACTGCGGCGGCTCCTCCGTTCGTCCAAGCTCGCAGGACGATGTCGTCAATCCCACAGCTTCTGAGGAGTCTCCTCCCTCCTCCTACGACGACCACGACGGCTGAGTACCATCCTAGATCGGGATGATCCATGGTCTCCACGTCCAGCCGCTTCCTCTCATCCTATCACACTCTTTCCTCCTGGGACGACATGTGGCAACATTAAAAAGGTTCCCCAAGTGGCTTTTTCGGGGAGAGAGAGAGAGATCGCTCAGGCGGGCTCGCCCGTCCGTCCGTGGCTGTCTGACACGGACACGGACGGACGGTCGAGATCGACAGCTCTCCCTCTTCTTGACCTCTGTCCTCCTGCTGTCCGACAATGCATACTCCATACCACTCCTTTATCACGTATAACCGACCTTCTTCTCACGACATGCTCAATCGTGAGGACCTCAAGCACACGCCCCCCACCCCCCTGGTCCGAATGTAACCTCCCCGCCTTGGCCAGCCCTCCCGGTGCTGCTGCTCGACGCGCTGTCCGCCCAGCATCGGCCTCAGGTCTCGCTGGCCGCGTCCGCCGCAGCACGCAATGGAACAGGACGGCCGTGCGCGCTCGAGTGTCCCGTCGTCAATCCATCCTGGGGGTGCCGTGTCAATGATGCAAGGCTGGGCACAGCTTCGCAATGGCCATGGACATGGGCCAGGGGGCCTCTCGTCGCGTGTCTGTCTGGCTCGTCCGTCCCTCCGGCGTGTTTTTTCTAACACGCCGATCAATCCATTCCACCAGGTATCCCCAAATTCACCTCTCACGAGCTCAAACGCCAATGGCAGCTCGAGCACATGGCTGCCGCATTTCTGGGAAACGCCATGCTTGCCCTGCTTGCGCTGCCTGCTGCTGCTGCACGCAGGACCCGTACGACGGAACTATAAGAATCAATCTCACCCGCGGGAAGGGGTCGATGTTCCCCCCTTCGGACTTTTGTTAACTCTTGGTTATTTTTCTTGTTCCGATTTTCTACACGGTATTTGAGGCACATCCCCGTTTCCTGGGTGGGGAAACCTTGATTCTAGAAATCTTTCCTGTGTCGGAATTTGTTTTGTCTTTCTGTCTCCTGGATCTCTTCGTCGCGGACGCTGCAGATCTTGCGCCCTGCGTCCCGCGTCCGCCCGTCCACCATGCCCGCCTGGAAAAAGTACCTCTCCGCCGGGTCCGACGCCGACAGCGAACTCTCCGCCAGCGAGGTGCGCAAGCGCAATGCCACCATCGGAGACGAGGTCTATGTCGAGGGTTACCAGGTGTACCAGGAGGGTCACGGAGCCCCCGTCGAGCAGGCCAGCCCTCTTGGCTACCATGTCGGCTGGTTTGGCATCCTGTTCCTCAACGTCTCGCAGATGGTCGGGACCGGTGTGTTCAGTACTCGTAGGTACCCATCCGCGGATGGAACCCTCCTTCTTCCTCTCCTTCCCCGTCTCCTTCGCTCCTTATTCGTCCGTTTGGTCGACAGCCGTTGTGTTAGGGCACTGTGTGTTGCTGACCACGTCCGGGCCCGTCTCGTTCCAGCGGGAAACATCCTGAAAAACCTGGATTCCGTCGGCCTCAGTCTCATCTACTGGGTGATCGGAGCCATCATCGCCGCAGGTGAGATCCCCTCCACCTCGTCCGGCTCCCAGAGAAGGTTTGCGGTCTGGGTCAAACCAGACGACCAGACGACGGGAGGACCGACCGACACCACTCTGCGCTGCGGGACCGTGCTGACTCTTGTTCTTCGGTCGGTTGTTCCTCCAAGCCGCCCTCCCCATCTATCTCGAGTATGCCTCGCTGTTTCCGAACCGCTCCGGAGGCCAGACGGCCTACCTGGAGCAGGCCTATCCAAAGCCCCCGTTCCTCTTCCCAACCGCCTACGCCTTCTTCACCATGGCCTTTTCCTTCTCCAGCAGCAATGCTGTCGGTGCGTACAACCCGCCTCGTGTCGTGCGCGTCTTTTCCCCCCTTCCATCGTGGATGCCGGACGCTGACCGCTCCCTCTGGACACAGTGCTGGCGAGGTACATCTACAACGCGGCCGGCGTCGACGCCTCCGAGTGGCAGAACAAGGGGCTGGCCATGGGCGCGTACACCTTCCTGGCGCTCCTCTGCCTCCTGTCCAACAAGTGGTCGCTGCGGCTGATGAACCTGATCTCCGCCGTCAAGCTGATCATCCTCGTCTTCATCGTCATCACCGGTTTCGTCGTGCTCGGCGGCCACACCCGCGTCCAGGATCCCGGCGCCAACTTTCGCAACTCGTTTGACGGCGTCACCAACAACGCCAACGCCATCGTCAACGCCCTGGTCAGTATCAATTTTGCCTACACGGGATACACGAACGCGTTCAATGTCGTCGGAGAGCTCAAGGTAATTCAACAATTTTTTTTTCTTCTCTTCTTTTCTTTCTTTTTTTTTTTTTTCTTTTTTGGCATCCATCGAACAAAGAAACTGATGCTCTATGTGATGCATCCAGCGACCGTTCCGCACGCTCAAGATCGCCACGCCGGTGTCCCTGCTGATCGTGTCCATCCTGTACATCTTGGCAAATGTGGCCTACTTCGCCGCCGTGCCAAAGGAGGTCATCGCCGAATCTGGCGAACTGACCGCCGCGCTGTTCTTCCAGGCGGTATATGGAGAAGGCGGGCGCGCGCTCCCCGCCCTCGTCGCCGTCAGCGCGGCGGGCAACATCATGGCCGTGATCATCGGAAGCACCCGCGCCATGAGAGAGTGTGCGCGGCAGGGCGTCGTGCCCTGGCCGCACATCTGGGTGTCGACACGGCCCTTCGGCACGCCCCTGGCTCCCATCCTCCTGAAGTGGGCACTGACGTGCATCGTCATCGCCGCGCTGCCGTTTGGAGATGCATTCAACTTTCTGGTCGACCTGAGATCCTATCCCGATAATGTGCGTCACCCGCGCTCCCGCTCTGCTGCACGTTAACTGTCAGCCCAAGTGTTTTACGCTGCTAACCGAACCCCTCGCCACATGGGTGTGTCCGTGTTGGACAGGTGTTTCTCCTGCTTCTGGTGGCTGGCGTCTATGTCATCCGCTACAACCGCAAGAAACAAGCTATCCCCCAGGCTCCCTTCCAGGTGTGGCATATCGCGGCCATCTTCTCGATCCTCGTTGCGCTCTTCATTCTCGTGATGCCCTGGTACCCGCCAGAGGGTGGCGCAACCGGCGGAAACGTATGTCCCGTTCTCCGTCCTTTTTTCATTTTTTAATTTTCGTCCTAGCCTTGTGACTTGGTGGCTAACGATGCTCGCAGGTCTCCTTCTGGTACGCAACCTACTGCGTCGTCGGCCTGGGCCTGCTCGCCGGCTGCGTCATCTACTACTTCCTCTGGGTCTGGGTCCTGCCGCGCATCTACGGCTACAAGATCCGCACCGAGACCCTGGTCCTCGACGACGGCGCCGTCACCCATCGCCTCCTGCGCATCCCCAACGACCAGGTCGACGAGTGGGACCGCACCCACGACGACGCCGGCAATCTGATCGCCGACAGCTCCGCCAGCGGCAACGAGGATGGGGCTGCCCGCACCCAGGACGGCAAGTTCCTGAAGCGCGTGCATGTCAAGGAGTCCAGGGTGTCGAGTCCGCAGCCGGATGCTGCGCTGAAGCCTTGATTTGAATCTTGAAATTGTATCAAGTCGAATCGAAGGGAAAATAAACTTGAACTTTTCGCTTTCGTTGGGTGGTTGAATCCTCGATACCGTCCTCGCTCAACTTTTCCCCGCGCGCGCCTCTCCCGGAGCTCTAATTCTGTACTTTTTTTTTATCTGACATAAATAACGTGAGACAGTAATTACTTCTCTGCTCGTGTATCTGTTCTTGAGCTTTGTGCGCTTCCGCAGATCATCACCATCGTCATCTTATAGTAGCGTGTGGTATGTAGGAGTAACTCACAAACCAACAGTCCGCCAACCGGATGGATCCAAAGGCCTCGCGGCCTGTAGTCCTATCTCTCCAGGCATGTCAAACTGCGATGCGCTAACTGCATAACAGGGTTCAAATGTACACCTCAGTCACCCTGATAGTAGGTAACTGGCCGATGGAGCCAGAGTCCCGCGCGCTTGCGAGACTGCGCGCTCGACCAACGGGCGATCTTCCCGCGGGATGCATGTGTCTTGTGCGATTCCTGTCTGCGGAGCCGCAAGCAGCGTCTGGACAGCTGTTCGTCGTCGAGAGAAATCGGCGTGCACCGTCCACTGCCCCGTACGATGCAGCCGCTGCTGAATCGGATGGTTGCGGCTTGACGTTCACCATCGTCGCTGGGATGTGGCCTGCGGGTGCGAGGACATGTCCGCGGACCGCGAACCTGCTACCTGACGTTGTCGTGATGGACGTCTTTCACGTATGTAGGATTCTGCGCCACCGGCCGTTAATTCTCACGCGCGAGGGGATGTCGGCGCGACTGTCTATCCAGTCCGTAGAGGACTTGGTTCCACGTGGTCGACGAATGGCTTGTATACACTTTAAATGAAGAATATATATATATTCAAGAAAAAAAAATGCATAGCTTAAGGGCTATGGGATGCATACATGGTGCTACTATGTAGTTGCGAACCCCTGGCACGCTATATAAGTTCATGCATCGATTCCCCTTGCTTTCTTCGCTCGTCTATATAATATATATGTGTCCCACGATGATCTGGACATGCGGCAAGAGTGCGGCATCTCGCACCACGCTTCTAACCCTAACAGGGATCAGCTGCGCAGCTGCGCAGCGCTTGGTTGTTGCACGAGCTGCCTGGCCCAGGACCTCTTCATCGCTGGGGAGATCGTTGAAGAAAGACGGGATCGGGTCGAGTAACCCTGGGATTGTGTCCATCCTCCGATGGCACCACACATGCCAAGTTCGTCCGAGGCGGGTCCATTCATGTTCGCGAGTCTGAGGATTCGTTAGAGTCGTCTCGTAGTGCCCGTCTTGCTCTGCGCTGACAAGAGTGCCTCGTAAAAAAAAAAAGGAGCAGGCGCCTGGAATGCGCCGTGCACTATCAACAGCGTCGATGGAGACGAAAATTCTCTCGCGACAGCTCTCATTTGTCTTTTCTCTTTCGTGTCAGGAAAGACCATGACGATCAGGGTGGCATGTTGTGGGAGGAATGCCGGCCAACAAACAATACGCGGAGAGACATTCGCCTCTTTGCGCAAAAGCTGCAGAACGGGCCACTCCATAATTCGTGTCCTATTCTCATCCGTCCTCCACGGTAGCAGGCGAGTGGCATTTTTCCATGCAGGATACCCCTGGCCTGTTTAAAAAGAGGGATGCGTGTGGGGGTTTACTGCGGTGCAAATTGTCCCATCACTGCACTACAGGAGGAGCTCGAAGATGCCTTTGTCTTCCGTGGGCGGTGCTTTGAAGGGTCTTGATATAATTGAGAGCGTGGAAGAACCCTCGCTTCTAACCCCTTGGCTAGCCTACCACGCATGATCCTTGTCTCGTATCTCAGACGCGAGCAGGATCAACCAACTACTCTTAGGGTTAGGAACCGAGTACAAACTGTTATGAAGGAGAATAATGCATTCAAGGCACCTAGATGTGTTCCTCAAGCCTGGGTGTTGAACCTCGTGCTCTTAAGGGGGCCCCCTTCCACACCTAGAATACATCATTACTTGAGACAACAGGATGCACCACAGGCAGAAAGCGACAGCGCCAGTCCGGCCCTCGGAGATTCCAGAGACGGGTCCATCAGCAACCGCATTCTCCCTGGCATTTGATCAAGCTGGTAAATGTTACCCAAGTCGTCAGTCAACCTGCATCTGGGATGGTGTCCTCGATTGGGAGAAAAGTGAAAGCCTTCTTACCATAAAACGCATGAAGACGGGTTGGCGTTGACACCGGAGCACTGGATGCAGTAGGCGTATTTGGACCAGCAACTGTTGCAGTCGGACCAGTTGCAGGCTCTCTTAACAAGGTCGTTGTCATCGGACGAGCTCGTGAGCTCTCGGAACTTGAAATGCAAGTTAGTGCCGGCGTCAGGGTTAGGGAGGAGGGAGGAGGGGGCTGATGATGCATCACACAAGGGCTCGAGGGATCTGTCTTACCTTCGCCTGGATATTCTCGGCGGGGGACTGATCGAGTTTGCCAGTGTGTCAGCCGGAATGCGTTTGAAGATGTGAGATCACCGGTCAGGGCTTGCCAGAACTCACCTTTGCCAGACCCACGGCGGCGAGAAGGACCTGGAGGCCGATGAGAGTAACGAAAGAAACCTTCATGTTGTTTGAACGAGGTGTTGTGTGTTTGACTGTGCTCTAAGGGATTGCGGCTGTAGACGGACTGATGCTCACGAGTCTGAGATCTCGGATGGGGCATGACGGCCCTATTTATGCCCCTTTCTCGACGCCTGCGGAGGAGACTCGTAGTCACCGTGATGGGACGGAAAAGGCCCTGGTGCGGGATTCAGCCCGCTCCCCACACTGCCTGGTCGACATGCCGACTGTGTAGTAGTAGCATGCAGGTTGCGATAGAAGAGTAAACTAGGCGCTCCACCACCAGCCCCTTGAGACCCGTCAGGCACAACGTGCTTTGGGGAAATCCCACGGCAGACCGAGCGTTGGTCCTTCACTTGCAGAAACGGACCTTGGCTAAGGTGAATAGGAAGATCATCATGAATCTATTGACCACCAACATGGCTCCCCCCGCAATTCTACGCGGCAGCTTCATAACAGTTTTTTTTTTTCTTCTTTGCTGCAAGGGTGGGTTGTGCGTCTCCGTTTGGTCCACTAATAGAAGCACGAGGTCACCATGAGTATTGAACCCAGGCAGGGTGACATGCCCTAAGCGTGACCAAATCCTTCAGACCATCCCAGTCGGCTTGGCGAGAACGGCGCACTATCTAGAATTGCTGATCAGAAGGCTGTACTGCGGAAAGTGATGTATCAATTTTCAATCTATGTGAAGACGATCAGCTAGTACATATCACTCGTTGTTCATTGGTTCCTGGTTAGACAGGAACCATGCGCAAAGAACACGGTGACCAGTTCTGCAAGAAGATCCGCATCGTCATCCTGGTCGACATTCTTCAGTGCGGCCTGTCTCGACTCTGGATCCCACGACTGGCCAAAGGCCTTGATGGTTTCTGCGTTTACGAACCGGTCGAACTCGAAGTGGCCTTGGAGGGTCAGCACGCGGCCGGGATGCATCACCCCTTGCACGCTGCAGTGTCGAGAGCTCCCCAGGGCGACCCATGGCCCGGGAAGCGGCACGGGCGACTCTGGGAGAACGACACGGTCCGCGTGCACGAACTGGACTTTGAAGCGGACATCGCGGTCCCCGCTGCTGCCGGGCGCTTGGTGTCTGGATCCGTCGTAGGAAGGCAGCGCGGTCAGCGAAAGGGGGAGGGCCGCGAGGAAATCCGACGCCACCTGGACTTCGTGCACCCCGAGCTCCCAGCCCGCGGGATCACGCTGGACGGTGACGCCGTGGTGTCGCAGGAGAGCTTGGCAGAGCAGCTGGTGACCAAAGCACGAGCCAAAGTGTTAAAAGGTCCAGCAGTGGCACGGTGTCCACTCGTAGCGGAAGCTAGGGAGGGCAAGCACCTAATAGACTAGCTGCGTAGAGGATTTAGGGTTTGACTAGAGGGACTCAATGGAACAGAACACAAATATATTCACTATAACGCGCACACACTAAACTTGCTTCGCACAACTAAAGAACTACCCGATTAACTACCAGTACAGCGAGAATATATACCCAGGGAGGTGAAAATTCTGCACGGGGTGTCGCCGACCTGTTACGGAGTCAGCGCCGGTCCGGTGAGCAAGAGTAGTCACCGAGATCCTGAAACTCCCTCAGTTCAACACAAAGATTCTGATGTGCGGGTAGTTGCGGTAGATATCGAGGACGTATCTGTCCAGGGCGTGGATCCAGGGTTCGTCGTCGTAGGCAGAGGCCCCTACGCGGAAAGAGACGCCGAGGTGTTAGTAACAGTCCAATATTCCTCTCGACTCCGTGGTTGGTTGCACACGGATCGGGCAGAGAGTTCAACCGCCTCGTACTGGAACCAGTGATCAAGATGGCGTCGATCAGTGCCGGGTCCGGGGGGTATTCTCCGTCGACGCAGTTGTAGCTGGTCGTCTGGAACTTGACCTGGCGCGAAAGGACGCCCGTTTTGTTGATGCGCTCGGCCGCCGCCTGGAGCAGGTTGCGGAAGATATCGCTGTATCTGCCGTGGCGGGCGAGGACGTTCGGTACGGGCACGTCAACGTCGAGGATGGCCAGCCGGACGATCTGCGGACACGCCTGGCCGACCATATTGTCTCGTAGAGTCGTAACTAATCAGCCTATCTGTCGTATGTCGCTGACTTTGGAGATCAGAGATCAACTGCGTCGTCCAGCTGGGACAACGGGCGTTGCACAAGACGAAATCAAACGAACGGCAGAGGGCTGTTCTTTCGTGGCTCTTTCTTTCTCTTCTGCACCGTTCTCGGGAGTGGAGAACCAATGGAGGAGCACATCTCGGCTTTGACCGTATCGCCCACGGGCGGGTCTGCATGTTCGTTTTATCAAACGCCCACCGTCAACCGGAGACTCTGGGTCTTGTCCGAACTCCCCCCGCACATGGACCAGTCGACAGTCGAGCTTGTCTGACATCGCCTACACAGGCCATCAGAAGACGATATGATGAATGGTACATGTATGTCATATGTCTTTATACCTGGCGTCCCTGGGCAGCTGGTTTGAGGGGTGAAAAGTTGTGGTGAGTCGCAGCTCGCCCAGGAGGGATTTGCGACCGGTCGTTGCGGTTACGAGACCTGGGAACGACAACTTGTAGATACGAGATCCCAAGGATTAAATATTTGACAAAGTTTGTGTAGTCTGGACATGGTGCAAGAGAGCCCTTGAGTAGTCTAGGGACAGACTCGGTTAAACGTACGAACGGGGGGACAACCAGTGACAAGTCGGGCGAGCTACGGCTTGACTGACATGGACGATGACGTTCTTGATGTTCGATATTTCTCTCATTTACCGCTCATACTGTCGTCTTGCTTGAGAATTGAGCTGGACGCTCCCTCCTGGGCCCTGACTGTTCCTTTCTCGCTTCGACGAGCTCTGATCCCGCAAGTCTCCAGTTTGCACACGTTTGAACGTCCTGGGACAAGGTGTCGCCCTCCTGCAGCGCTGATACGGTCCTGACCACGCGCTCTGCTAGTCGGGACTCGAGTAGAAGAAGTAAGAGTTTGACCCTCTGTCGCCAAGTTCTGTCTGCGCTCGCACGCCAGGAAATCCCACGGGAGCACACGCGGTTGGGGGCGACAGCACGAACCGATGTGCGACTATCTGGGTTTTTTTCGAGACTGGAGTGCCTTGAACTGCTCGCGATTCTCGTAGGTTTCAACGTTTCTCTTCAGTCAGAGGCCTAGGGTTGGTTGTGTAGTCGGGCCCTCGGTCGTCCTTCTCGTTTCTCTTGTAACATTCAGAGCGGCCATTCTCAAGTAGAGAAGCACAGATAAGCACACCAGGCACTCCTGACATCCGATGCAGGACGAAGACGGTCGCAGTCCGACGGTCGACCCAAGGGAGAGAAGAGTCAAGAGAGGACAAGAGAGAGAGAGAGAGAGAGAGAATGAGAAAGCGGAAAGGGGAAGAAAGGTCGGTTCAAGTGATGTTCCGGCTGCTGTCAATCCACGACGACGACAAACGACAACTACATACGTCCTACGAGCACTACTGCTACGACCACGAACTACAAAATCTCTTGTGTCACCCGTCATCGTCGTCTGCCTGCGCTGCTCTGCTGATTGACCATGTCGACCTCGAGTTCGGCCTGGCACCGAGATTGACGCGGGACTTGGGGGGAGCCGCGACGGTCGCACCCGCTAGTCCAGACATTTGCTGAAGACGTGAGACGACGAGAGGATGGGTGCGAGACGGGGGTTGCTGGAGGTGTCAGGCCGTTGCTCACAGGGCACAAGCTCCATCAAGGCGAAAGAGAATCATCAAAAGGGGATGACGCCTGCTCGTGAATCCAATTTCGGACGCAGTGCGACGGCTCTTCGCATCGGCTTGTCGCTCGCTCCGTTCCCACCACCACCAAGCCACAGCCACGAGACGGCCGCCTGAAGAACAAGGACACTGCCCAGAGGGATCTCACGCAGGGCAAGACGAGGCGAGACCTTCCTCCCTGGTTGTTCACAGGGTGCAGCAACCCTGGATCCTTTTCCCCGCACGATGCCTGCAAGTCTGGAGAGTTTGGTCCGTTGGGTAACGTCATCGAGAACCGGGGACAGCTGAAGGACAGATGGGCGAGTTCTCTTGTGATGCTGGACGGACAAAACCCTCCTTTTTTTTTGGTGCATAACCAGTGCGCGACGTACAGACTTACACAAGACACAGCGTCCTTTTCAGGAACCAGGAACCGGGCCGCCACGGCCTTCTGTTTTGTTCTGTATTGCCGCGGCAAGGAACGCGAGAGATCTCCACATCGAACGGACCAGCAGGAATCCAAACGGCCTGACGGGCAGCGTCCCTTGTTGCCTTTGTCGGCTGATCAACTGCTGGTCAACTTGGCAACTGGTCACCGGACTGTGGGATGTGTGGCTCACGGTTGCTCTGCATAAAACTAATACGACTACACGATGTCTCTCCATCACAGCGAAGAGGCGACCTCCTGGATCAACCTGGAGAAGTTGGAAAAAAAAAAAAGTCCATGCTTGCTGAGAAAGGTCAACTCCCCGTGGCTCCGGGGTAAGCTATCCCCAGATTGGGGTGTTTCCCGAGCGGAGGCTACCCGATGTGGTCGAAGAACGCAAGTTTTTTTTCCCTTCCCCACGATTATGCTTGTGCACACAGTACCTTGTTGCCCCAGAATCCTTTATGCGTCCGTTTGGTGGTGCATGCTCTGCTCACAGCGTACAATCATGTGCTTGTATAGCTCTGCTTCTTTGCCCTTTGGGTGTCATGCCTTGCGTCTGGAGACGACCTGGGCTGCTGCCAGGTGACTCTGGCATGCTGTCAACTTGGACGGAGCATGCCACTTTTTATTTTTATTTTTTTATTTTTTTCTCGTCCATTTTGCCCGGGTTCTCGCATGCCATTTTGGGGTCGAAAACGGCGTCCCGGAAAGTGGATACCCAGTCTTCCGCGCGCTTCAAAGTCATAAAATAACAATAACCGTGGAAGCCGTTCGAATATCGTTGCTTCTGTGTGCCGAGGAGCCACATGAAAACAAAAGATCTTTTCCCCCCAGGTCTACCGCATGCGGGCGAGAGACACATAAACAGCGCCAATTCCGATCAAGTGGGTTTGTGCGAGAGGATTCTTGCTCGACGTGTGCCTGTTCAGCGACAGTGAGCGTTGTTTCCAACGACTCCAGCTCAACGGGTGACGCTGATTCACACACATACACATTCTCTCCCTCTCTCTTTCCTCCCGCAAAATGAAGTCTTGGACTCGAGCCATCGCGACGTTGGTCGCCCTGTCTCCTCTGACGGTTTACGCCGCCCCGGAGAAACGCGCTGCCTCTCCCGTCGTGACGATTGCCCACCCCGAGGCAACGATCATCGGTTCATCGGCCTTGTCGGTTGAGACCTTCAATGACATCCCCTTTGCGGCGCCTCCCACGGGGCCGCTTCGCTTGAAGCCACCCAAGCCACTCGATGGCGCCCTTGGCACCGTCGACGCAACGACTCTGATCCCCAAGTCATGCCCCCAGTTCTATTTTAGCATCGACCAGGGTGCCATTCCGGGAGACATCCTGGGTGACCTGATGAACCACCCCCTGCTCCAGAAGGTGACCAACGCCGGCGAGGATTGCCTGTACCTCAACGTCCAGAGGCCCAGAGGAACGAAAGCAGGGGACAAACTCCCTGTCCTGTTCTGGATCTACGGCGGTGGCTTCCAGCTGGGCTCGACACAGCTGTACAATGGGGCGAGTCTGGTCCAGGAGTCCATGAGGCAGGGCAAACCGATCATCTTCGTCGCCGTCAATTACCGGGTGGGTGGCTTTGGATTCTTGCCCGGCGCGGAGGTCCTGGCGGATGGCTCCGCCAACCTCGGCCTGCTCGACCAGCGACTGGGCCTGCAGTGGGTGGCCGACAACATCGAGGCCTTTGGAGGCGATCCGGAAAAGGTCACCATCTGGGGCGAATCCGCCGGTGCCATCTCGGTTGCTTCCCACATGACCATGTATGACGGCGACCACACCTACAAGGGCAAACCCTTGTTCCGCGGCGCGATCATGAACTCGGGCTCCGGCATCCCCACCGATCCCGTCGATTGTCCCAAGGCCCAGGCCGTCTACGACAGCGTGGTCAAGTATGCCGGCTGTGACACCGCCAGTGACACTCTCGAGTGTCTGCGAGGGCTGGACTATGAGGAATTCTTGGACGCCGCGAACGCCGTCCCCGGAATCCTCAGCTACAGCTCGGTCGCTCTCTCCTATCTGCCGCGGCCGGACGGCACCGCCTTCACCGAGTCGCCCGATCTCTTGATCGAGAAGGGCAAGTATGCCAAGGTTCCGTTCATCATCGGCGACCAAGAGGACGAAGGCACGCTCTTTGCTCTCTTCCAACCCAATATCACCACCCGGGGACAGATCGTCGACTACCTGTCCGAACGCTTCTTCCACCACGCCGACAAGGCTACCATCAAAGGATTGGTCGACACCTACCAGACCATCTCCATCGACGGGTCTCCCTTCCGCACTGGCCTCCTCAACAACTGGTACCCTCAGTTCAAGCGCCTTGCCGCTATCCTGGGTGATCTGACCTTCACCATCACCCGCCGCGTGGTGCTCGACATCATCAACCGGGTCAGTCCCGAGGTCCCGTCGTGGTCCTATCTCGCCACGTACGACTACGGCACACCCATCATGGGCACCTTCCACGGCAGCGACATCCTCCAGGTCTTCCACGGCATCTGGCCCAACTATGCCGCGCGCACGATCCGCGGATACTACTTCAACTTCGTCTACAATCTCGACCCGAACGACGGGAAGCTGCCTCACTGGCCTCGGTGGTCTGAGAAGCGTCAGCTCGCTGAGTTCCAGGCGCACAGGGTGAGGCTGTTGGCCGACAATTTCCGTTCTGACACCTATGACTACCTGGTCAAGAACATCAAAAAGTTCTATTACTGAGCGCACCTTGCAGTATGGCTACTTGCCTTGGTCTCTCTCAAAATGCTAATGTGTGTTTGGTACTTTTGACAATGCGTGTCATGAGACTTTTAGTGTTTAATGAAATGAGTGATTATCGTCTCTCTCTCTCTCTTCATTATTCCGTGCTTGTTCTTCTCGTGGTGCATGTTTCATCTTTCGCCCTTTTCCCCTCTGTCGTAACGGTTCGAGGGGACTGTGGGCCGGGCAGCAAGGATTGAGAGAAGGACGGACTTGGCCCTGTCGATTGCATCACTGCCATCTCCCGACCCCCTGTCTGTCAACGGCGCTGTTTTGGGCATCGCTCAATCCAACCCTGACCTGCGACAATGCGCGGGCATCGACCACACAAAGCTTTGTTTACTCCTGTATACTACACGGTCATTGGGGCACACGACCGCCGCGGTCAAACTCCCTCAGCTGCATCTACTCGAGAGGTACACTACAGGTCGTTTGGTTCCCAAGTGGGAGGCCGCTGAGTGGGCGGTGAACGCAGGGCGCAGTGAGTACTCCGTCACAAGTACGTGCGATTGATAAAATTGGCAGTAGGCTTTCTTTTCCCAGCGTTTACGCTGCAGCGCGCCACACACGACCTCCCCAAGAGAGTGGTGCTGAAAGACCTATATACGGGTCCTTCATCCGTTATTTTGGTTGGTCGCTTTTCCGCTTAACAGGAGCTGGAGACGAGCGGGACGTGTCGAGACTCCTCAGCCGCACCAAGATCATGACCTCTCGCTGCTGATAAACAAGATGTCCACGATTCCTTTTTGGGCGAAGCAGGATCCACTCCGTCCACGGAGATTACGCAGTGGTAAAGCCGAAAAAGTCACTCAAATATCGCAACCCCATGGGGCTGAAATTTCTGAATGCCGAGACCACGAGCAAAAGCAAGGGCAGCGCCCAAAGAAAAAAAAAAAAAATAAGAAAAAGGAAGTTTATACCGGTCTCTCGCGATGGCGCGTCGCTGCCTCAATGGTTTGTTTGTGCATGGATAAATATTCCGCAGATCGTCGGGCAATTAAATTAATATGAAAGTCGAGACGTCGCTCCATGGTGATTCGTCTTTTTATTTTTCTTTTCTTTCTTTTTTTTTTTCCGTCAACCCAGTTAACACTCGCGAATCACCCCGAACGTCGCAGCATAAGCGGTGCACCGCACACACGACGCCGACCTTGAACCGCGACCGGAGCATGAAGAATCAATGGCGCCGGGACGCGACAGGATCCTCTTCGTCTCGCACAGCGAACACGGGCAGACGACCGTGATGCTCTCCGCGATCCACGAACTGCTGCTGCGTAACGAGTTCGACATCCACTTTGCGTCGCATACGCCTGCGCTGCCGCGCCTCAAGAATCTGCTGGAGCGAAATCGCGACAAATACGATGCTGGCGTCGATGTGCCGTTTCACACGATCAACGGCCTTTCGATGATCGAGCTGCTCGAGCGAGACGGACTAGTCGACTCTCTGCCGCATTCGCCGGGGCTCTGGGCTGTCATTCAAAGCCTAGAGATGGTGGGCAGAATGGTGTTTCGACAGACGGGAGAGGAATACATGCATTGCTTCGACAGCTGTGTGCGGATCCTGGAGGACGTGAAGCCGGCTCTTGTCGTCGTTGATCCAATCTGTGCCTACGGAATCGACGCGTGTCTCTACACCAACATCCCGCACATGATCCTCTCCCCGTTGCCATTTACCATGACCGTCTCGATGCTTCAACCGTGGGGAGCACACTTTTGGAAGTATCCGGCGTAAGTCGCGATTCCGGTCGCTGGAACACAAGGGCGGAGGCATGGGTGGTTTGAGGGCTAACAAACATTCCGATGTTGTCAACGTTCAGAATGGCGACCGCATACCGATATCCGCTCCCGTGGTATCTGATCCCAGCCAACATCGCTGCGTCTCTCCTTCTGATATACATCGCCATCGCCTCACCCGGAATGAAGGACATCGGCCGGGTGCGCTCGCAGCGAGGCTTGAAGGGGATGTACCCGGGTTTTGAGACGTACAGGAAAGACCGCCTGCATCTCATGCCAGCCCATCCGGCCATCGACTACGATTTCACCATTCCGGACAACGTCATTGGGTGCGGACCCATCGTGCTACCGACTGTCCCTGTCTCGTCGGTCGACCCGGGCCTCGCGCAGTGGCTCGACCGCCGTCCGACGATTCTGGTCAACCTCGGCACCCATGCGTTGATCGACGACGCCGGCGCGAAGGAGATGGCCATCGGTCTGAAGAGTGTGCTGGAGCAGCGACCGGATTTGCAGGTTCTCTGGAAGCTCAAGACCCAGCGTGAGATCCACTCCCCCCTCGAGGTCCTGCGCGAGCAGATCACGGATGATCGGGTCAAGATCGTAGACTGGCTGGACGTGGAACCCATTTCCATCTTGCAGCATGAGAACACCATCTGCTACGTGCACCATGGCGGCGCCAATGCCTTTTTTGAAGCGTGCAAGTACGTTCAGTCCAATCCCTCTCGCTGCTTTTCCAACTAACGGATTTGAACTACAACAGATCGGGTGTCACACACGTTGTCCTCCCGCAATGGTTTGACACGTACGAGATGGCGAGCAAGGCCGAATATCTCGGAGTCGGAGTCTATGCCAGCCAGAGCACCGCCCCGCGGGTCAACGCCAACGAACTCATCAGCGGTTTCCGCGTCGCCCTCGCGCCAGAGTGTGTTGCGAAGGCCCGGCAGATCGCCGAGATCGTCAATCGAACGGAGGGGCGGGTTGTTGCCTGTGAGAAGATCACGGAGGTTGTGAGATCTCTCAGCCCCAAGAATGGGAAAGCCGCGGTTAATGGTGTTAGCTCCTGAGCTCTTCCTCTGGACAAGGCTGTCGTGTACAGACATGGGGTTGGTGATGAGGGCGGAGCGATTTGCAGAGAGAACGTTTGGATATACCGACAATGAACAGAGTAACGGCGTACATAGATGAATATTGAGTCTTTGTTCTCAAACTACGAAATGTATTCCGGCATTTCTTCGCCCTGGCGGCGAGTCCCGGAAGAATTCTTTCTACCTGCCAGTACCTTAAGCCCCAAGCGTCTTTGCATTACCATCATACTGCGGCTCCCCACTGCGAGGAGTTGGAAAGGGCAGATCCAAACAGCGGATTGATAGCTACTGTGAAGGTCTGTCGCATTACCTTTCAGACCAACAGTGACGCATTGCAGCGAACAGCATCGCGTCGTGAATCGTCACCCAGATTGTAGCGCACATGCAATCAGTCGCTCCCAGCTGGCGTAGCGGCCACCTCACGAAACAATGCTACGCTTCAAGTTATTCAAGTACTCTGGATCGGCCCGTCGACAAACTGTTCGAGGGAAAAGGCTGTGCATCATTGGGTTGTATGATGGACGTGTCACAGCACCTATGCGAACTGTTGCGACTGGGAACAGACGAGCAAAGCGCATTGGCCAACACACGGAGCAGACAAACAATTCATGCGGGTTTACTGGGGCAAAAGGGCGGTGTCCGTCGGACATGCAGCGGGGATCCCCATCGCAAACCCGACAAGAATATGGACGAGGGAATGATTCTCCCGGCGCAGCGCCGTCTGCATGCCATCATTCTACTTACCCTCGAGTTGGATCCAACTTTGTGATCAACCGGACGAAGAGAACACCCGTCAACTTTGTTTCCTCACGGAGCTTGACCCATTGTCTCTCTGCTCGGAGAAAGCGCAGAGTTTGCAGTGGAAGAAAAGACTGCGAACCATGACCAGGGTATATCAACCTGGATCCCAGAGATACTCTGGCGGGAGTGTTGGAGGTAGGTGGACGGGGACCCGGAAGCGGGCGCTGGTGGCACAGCATCAATGGCATATGTACTCTTTCACAACGTCAAGCGTCGCGCACAATGCATGCAGAGCGTCGGAGAGTGACCCGTCTCCGTGCTGTCTGACCGCTGGTGGTTGGAGAGGCTATAAAGAGGGTGTCCCCTGCGTCTCCGCTGTGGAGCGGAGGTTGGGATTATCTTCCAACTGGGTTTTCCCACGCCAACCCTCCTGAGCGAAGTTGTCCGCTCCTCCCACGAAAGTCGCTGGGTCTACCAGGCGTTCAGTATCGCGATGCTCGGGCGGAAATTGCTCTTGTTGCTCGCAATCGCGGCGACCGTGTCGGCCATGCCAGCGGAAAATGGCCTCGACACGGTCGAGCTCACGATCGACGACGACCCGGCTTTGTATGGCTGCCAGCTTGGACAGTGCGCCCCCCGAAACAAGCGGCTCGACTGTACCGGGTTGCCCGGAGAGGGATGGGTAGGTCTCCTTCGTTTCATCACCTCCAGAGCGTGCGAGGGTGGTCTGCGCTGACACGAGTTGTGACGACAGATAGTGGCTCACGTATGTGGTCTCCAGCGTCCTCGTCTAAACTGGTACCATGTTCCTGGTCTGTAGTTACTGACTCGTAGACGTAGCAAGGCAAATGCAAAAAGTGTTGCCGCCGGGTTCGGTAGGGGGCGAGAGAGAGAGAGAGAGAGGAGGGTTGCGAGAGGTGGTAGGAGGCTCCTGGACTCAAATCCGTTAGCATAGACCGTGGTACCAACATGCGTAACATGATTCAATGCCACTCCTGTGCCTCTTCTTCATCTGTCTGTGAGCGCTGGCAGTTCTTTATGCGGTGGAGAGTGGTTGTCGCTCCTGCGTCTCAGCACGCCATGTGCGTCGTCCTTCAGCGTAGGGGTTGTCGGGTCAACGACGGCCCGACGTCCCTCCAGACCACACGTGCCAAGCCGCCAAGATCGATGCCGCGCGCCGCTTCTATTCCTCCGTCCTCCGTCAATCGTCACCTTCAGACGCACCAACTCCGTGTGACTCAGGAGAAAATACGAAGTGGCGCTGCTGCGATTAGGAGGGGATGTGGGCTCGATCGCAGTCTTGTCTTTGATTTAGATTCGGGGATCGCCAATCCGTGACGAACGTTTCTGCACGCAGACGCAACTCCCAGCCGATCCGCGCGTTCTCCGATCGTCCAGCCGGATGGAAGGCAAGACGAGGACGAGAGAGTGAAACCGACGGTGTTCGGTCGCATTGCACCCCTCTCTGGTGAGAGATTTCAGCGGTGCGGAGCCACAGCCCAAGGGACCACGTCTCCGCTTGCGGCAAATCTCTTCCCTGTGGGGGGCAAGCGACCGCCGGAGCATCGCGAGCCCCGGCTCCTGCAAGGTCGCCGTCGCAACCTTGACTCGACGGAGACACCAACCACACCCCCCCTGCAACGCCATGGAACGGGGTTTGATTGCCAGTTTGAGGCTGGCGCGGGTCCCTCTCCTGCCGTGGCCGCACTCGTTCTCCCCCCCGTCCCGGCTGTGACCCAGAAATGGCGTCTTTTCGCCCTCACCTCACCAGGAA